>VXAU01005356.1:439474-461425 GCA_013399695.1 Formicarius rufipectus
AAAAAAAAAAAAAAAAAAAAAAAGAGCTTGGCAGCTAGTCTATGGTTGGGAAGGGAATACTAACCACATCCAAGTGAAATATGCTTATAGGGGAGGGTGCAGGGGGAAGGCTACTTGTAGACAATAACTAGAAAACAACATCTCAAGACTCCATTCTTTGTTCTTTTCTCTTAGGTTATTTTGATGCTCATGCTTTGGCTATGGATTATCGGAGTCTAGGGTTTCGAGAATGCCTGGCTGAAGTTGCTCGATACCTGAGTATCATAGAGGGTCTGGATGCCTCTGATCCTCTGCGAGTTCGACTTGTGTCTCATCTCAATAACTATGCCTCTCAAAGGGAAGCAGCAAGTAGCGCACACACTGGCATTGGACACATTCCTTGGGGCAACGCCTTTGGACATCACCCTCACATACCTCACCCGTTGCTGCTGGCTCAAAATGGGCATGGTAATACCAGTACTGCAGCATCTTCTACAGAACCACATCACCAGACCAGAATTGCTGCCCCACATGCTGAAACTTCCTCACTCAGAGTGCCCCCAAATGGCAGCATCGGACCAGTGCTCCCTGTGGTCACATCTACTACCAAACTGTCTCCTCCGCTTCTCTCCTCCATGGCATCTTTGTCTGCGTTCCCCTTTTCGTTTGGCTCCTTTCATCTGCTGTCCCCCAACGTGCTGAGCCCGACTACACCAACTCAGTCAGCAACTCTTAGCAAACCATACAGACCCTGGGGGACTGAAATTGGCGCCTTCTAAGAACTAACTTTAGTAAGGGTGGGAAAGCCTACAAACCTAGCTGAGCTGGGTTATGCCACCCTTAAAGTTGAAGTTCTTAGTAACTGGGACAAAGGTACAGCTTCACCTTAACCAAGATTGTCTAAAAACTGTCACATTGGATTTTTCTTTTTTTCTACATTTTTGTATTAACAGGTTTTTTTTTGTTTTGTTTTGTTTTGGTTCGTTTTTTTTTGTGTCCAAAAATAAAATTACAGTAGTGGTTTGTTAACACTTGTGTTAGGTCTCTGCTGAGCATTTAAGTCACTTTTGTAAACAGTTTCCTTCAAATGTTTTATTTTTCCTGAGTACACCAGACTGGCTTTTTATGAAGAGGTATCACCTATTAATATTAGTGATGGCCTAGTTTTGTTATTAATTTTTTCAAGACCACTCTTCTCAGCATTAGTAAGGTGCGTTTTTGTTTGTATTTTGTCATTCAGATGTTCTAGAAAGAATTACTCTTTTTGTTAACTATATTTCAGTCATATTTCTGAGCAAAGCGTTGACAAATCAGATGGACCTGCTTGACCAGCTTTATCTAAGAGCCCGATTATTATTTCTTCTGCAGTGGTTTGGTATATTTGGTGATCTTATTTTAGTCCCTCGTGGATGTTTACTTACATCCCACAAACACTATGTTATTTCTTCCACCAAAAGGAGCAGTCTGAGTAGGGAGAGTGCAAAAGCCGAATTGCACACTGTGCTGGTGGTGGGTTTAATAGCTGGGGAAGTTAAGAGAAATAAACTTGTTATCTGCAGTAGTCTTCCAGCAAGAGCTGGTCATATATGTGTTCATTTCATAGGGCCCGATTCTGCTTTGAGTTACAGTGGAGTAATTGTTCTATTAGCCTGAATTCTTGGGTATCTGAAATCAGACTCTTCCTCTGTGAGCTTCAAATTTTCACCTGAAATGAATGATGATGGTATTTAAAGAGCCAATGGAATGGTGCAGGGAAACCCGTTCATTGGACAGCCTTGTTGCTTAACAGATGCATCCTAACCAGTTGATTTTCTGTTGCATTTTAGGTGCAGTTTGGTGCCACTGCTCTTTTTGTAAGGGCTCTGCTGTGTTGTGTGTGTGAGAGTGTGTGCATGTACCTGTATATTTTGTTTGATTTCATGAGAATCTTAGTCTGAACAGGTTTATTGAAGGAGTTCCATTGGATGGGGTTTGCCTGCTCTTGTATCTGTGTTCTGGCTAAATAAAGGAGAAAGAACAAAGTATTTTAAATGACATGCTTGTCTGGTATATATCAGTGGAGAATTCTGTGCCTTGGAGTATCACAGGAGATGTCAAATAATTGCTACTTAGTCCTGCCATGGGCATTTGTATTTACTCTTTTCTCAGATACTGTGGCACACATAGCTATGCTGGCTGAGTACATGAAGAACCACAGTGGCTCCGAGTAACAGCTGAGGGAAGGAAAATGTAGGATTTGTTTTGCACGTCACTTTCATGTGCTTGGCAGTGTGTGGGCAGGCAGTGAAGATACCAGGGTTTCTGCTAAAGAAGAGGTTAAAGCTGCACTGCACTTGACTGTTCTTAGTGATTTATCTTAAGAAGTGATCATCTTTACAAATGCAGAGTCGTTTTATGGCTAACTCATGAAATTGTTATCTGTCCTATAGCTCTGTAATGAAGTTTTTTACCTTACAGTCTGGTTTAGCTCACAGTAAGTCTGTTAGTGCAGAATCTACCCGAAGTCTCTAACTGATCCTGTATTTGTTACTGAGTGGTACCACTAGTGTCTAACACTTTTTCTTTAAGTAACAGTCTATCAGGGTTACAGATTTTCTCCAGATGCAGTTCATCCTACCTGCAGATCTCTACCTGCACAACATCAACTTCTCCTGGAAGTATTTCACTTCTTCCCTGTGCATTTGAATTTATAGTAAACTTGTGTTGGTAAATGGCACATCCTTGACTGGATTCAGCTCTGCCAGAATAGCAAAAAGAGCTTAGCCCTGTGGGAGACGAGAGCTTTGTTTAAAGAGGGACTCTCGGGCCAATTAAGGAGTGGCATTGATGAGAGGCTTTCTCGGAAGAGGGATTGCTGTGAGGCTGGAAAGAGCAGGAGAGCATTCAAGTGCATAACCTTGTTTTACCTTCCACCTGAGGCTGTAGGAGACCACTGCTTGAAGTGAAATGCTAAACACTGTGGGAGCTAGAAATACATAGGTGTTATTAAGGAGAGATTATAGAGCATAGTATTTCATGTAGAAACCTGAAATAAGAGGCTGTAAAATTCCAAATCCAGTTTCCTTTCACTGTGTGTATTGTCCCCTGTTTAATTACTCTCTGCCCTGTTCCTAACAGGTTTTTATAGCAAATTAACAACTCCTACCTAGAAGATTGCTATAGTGCATGCAACTAGTCTTTAGATCTTTTAATAAATGGCAATGCTTTTCAGCCTTTTAATGGTTATTTCATTGACATTCAAATGACTTTGCCTCCCTCTAAATAGCTGGCTCTTTTGTGTAGAAAGACCCCTATAATTATTTTTGTCCCACTGTCCTATCTTTGAATGGACTTTAGAAGCAGAGTGCAATAAAAGTTTAGCTACTGGTGTTTGTCTCTATATCCAGTGTCTTCTCTTTCTATTACCAATGACAAAAGTTTTAATGAAAAGTACTAATTTTATTCAACTTTTGCAATAATTCAAAATTAATTTTTAAAAACTCAAAATCTACTGATTGTTATCATAGAAAGAGATGAACAAATTCTAAGAAATCACAAAAACTACTAATTCAAAAGAGAAAAGCATGGCCCAGAAGCTGAAGCACCAGGATCGTAAGTCCAGGGCTGTATTATTTCTTGTGCTGCTAACTTTGTGCATCTGGCTTAGCAATCACTTGATCCATATCTGGTTTGTCAGCTGTGAAACAGGTAGGGCAGTGCTTGGTCTCCTTTCCTCAAGAGACAGTGGTAGTTGGAATTTATTGATGATAAATGCTGTTTTCTTTCAAAAAGTGCAGTTCTGATATGTTCTGCTAGTTTCTTTCTTTTAGGATGCTGGGTTTCTAAAGACAAACTGAGAAAGGCTAAGTAAGCTTGCTTCTATCGGCAACAGATATATCCTGAGCCCAAAACATTTACTTGTTTACCCTATTGCAAAAGAACAACTCAGGAGCACAAGTGTAACCAGAGCAATGCTGGAGAAGAAAGGAAATGCATATGTGAGTTGATCCCATGACCCCTCAACTACCTTCATTTGCTTCGGATGAAATGTGTTCATCCGGAAATCCTCAGGCTAAAGTTTTGTGTGGGAAGTAAGATGATGTGCTGTTTCATGTAAGCTAATGTTATCTTCCTTTATCAAGGAATCTGGATTTAAATGCAGAATAAATGTAAAAGGCTGTTAAATGCTGCACAAAACCAGATGCAAACCTCTGGAAATCCATTCTGTGCTTTGGCATAAAGGAATAGCTGATGAAAATGACATCTTTTAGCTTTTGGAAAGAAGCTGTCAGTAGTTCTTAAGACATTTTCTGTTCAATGCTCCTGTCTTAGCACTAGTAGCATGACAGAGTTTATTAGGATCATGTTGAAAACCCCATGAATCCTGGCTATTGCTCTCTTCACTCGCACATCAGCATGTGAGTCCCCAGGTGACAGGAGCCTTCCCAGACTATTGCACAGTGGTGGGAAGACTGCCAGGTTTCTTTTTCTTTTTCTTTTTTTTTTTTTTTTTTCAGGCAATAAATAAGCCCAACTGAGCCCAGATAAACTGAAATACTTCTTCCTGTTTTATATTGTGTGTATATTCACAAGTGTTTCTTGCCAGAAACTCCCAGTTTAAATTTTAACATACTCTACATGGAGCTGTAAGTCTCTAGTGAATAACATAGAGGTCATGGGCTTTGTGCTTGAAGGCAACAAAAATTATTTACAAAGCCCTTTCCTGAGGCCTTACATGAAAGGTTGCAGAGATGGATTGTGGTACTTGTGACTCAGTAAGTTGAGACACCAATATGTCCATGTATTAACCAGCATACATGGCCTCATAGGGTCTGTGTGTGTTTTGCCTGTAACTGAACTCCTCACTCTCCACTTGCCCAGCTTACAAAAAAAAATTAGAACAGTTCCTTTCTTCTGGAGGCCAGAAGATGTGAGCACTGACTTATGCTTGCAATATAGTAGCTTGACTGTGGTAATAAATGTTGAAATACCAATACCTAGTAAGATGAATATACTTGAAGGTGCCTTTAGTAGTCTGAAGTTTGTTTGGTGAAAGCTTTTATTAAGGAAGTGCTCAGGCATTATATGTTGTTCTGCCTTATTCCAGCTAGACCCACATCATTTTTTTCTCTAGAAAATTCTACTGATTTTTCATGGAGCTTGAAGGAGTGGACCAAACTGTCTTGCTCTGACCCATGCTGTGTGCAGCCTGCCCAAGCCTTCCCAGCAAAGTTCGTAGCCAGAGGTTCTCTTCCAGCTGTTTTTTTTTCTTTTTTTTATTCTTCAATAAATCATGTGACACAGCTGTATAATGCAGGAGGGGCTTATCTAAGTGCTCAAGGCAGCTGAGCACTGGGGGCATTCTGCCCTGCTTATAAAGCCCTTAGCCACATTACATTGCTTGGACCTTTTCAGTCTTTTCCCAGGCAGCTTGCTTCAGGAAAGGAAGAGGAGGGGAGTAGCTGGAACCATTTCTGCACATCTGCACTAATGCTCGTTGGGGCAGCCTCAATACAGGGAGGCCTCTGAAGACCACACTTTCCTCTCTGCATTGAAAAGGCTTCTTGGAGCTTTTCAGGTGGCTTGTGTTTTTCCAAGGTAAGCTGTACAGTCGAGGCAGAGGCATTAGTAACAGATTAAATACATATGAGCATTTATCTGTTTTGCAGTGCTTTCACAGAAAAAAGGATGTTGGGAGTAGAAAAGCTGGTGAAACAGCTCTGTGAGAGAATGGCAGGAGAAGGAAGGAAGGTTGATTTGCAAGATCAGGGGAAAACTGAGGCTGCGAAGAGACGGATGAAGAGATGCATTGTTTGCATTGCCTGTGGCAAAGATACGGAAATACCTGACATCAGATGAAAAAATAAGCCACATGCCAGTGTGTAGAAGATTCAGAGAGGGGAAGATAATACATATAATCATAATTTTGCTCAGTAAGCCAGAATCAGATGAGCAACACAGAAACATTAATGTGCTGAAACAAATGTGTGTGAATGTCTTCATTGAATTTGATGGGTCATCTCAATGGCTAGGGAGAAATCAGAGGTAAATGCACTTATTTGCTATAAAAATGCATCATAGCATGGTGTACTGATTGTGTTTGCACAATCTGGTCAAGTGAGTGTAAGGAAGTCAAGGAATTAAAGCATGAGAGGGGGCTTGACCCAACTTAACAGAGAATTTGGAGACATCAGGATGACTGATAAGAGCATATAATGACTGGTAGCCTCTTCCATAAATCACTCAGCCTTCATCAGCAGTTACCACCTAGCTGCTAGTGCAGCCACTTAGTTCCTGGATTTTGTATGGTGTTTTTGGGCATGGCTTACCTAGTTACATGGGTACGAGTTCCTTCACCCTTGCATGAGTAGGGCAGGTGCACATTCTGACCAGTAGCTCAAAATTAGCTCTTTTAGTGGAAGTGAGTATGGAGCCTCCTTCTGAGATGAGGCATCTGGTAGACAGAACACAGAGCTGTTAACTTGTTTCATATTATATATCTGCTGTAGATTGTGCTGATAATGACTTGGTAGTACCACTCCTTATTGTCACCAAACCTGACTTCTTTATGAGCAGAGGCCATTTCAGAGGCTGGATTTAAATAGCAAAAGATGAAATGAGAAAAATCTTCTTCTGTTGCTGTTCAGTGGTGATTATGTGAAACTTTGTGGGATTGGATAGTGATTAAAAATGTAGCAAAGGCAACTGAGGTGTGTGCTGTAGGAACTCTTTTAAATGCTGCAGAGCAGGTATATCTGGTTTTTACTTCATCAGGAAAACATCAATGTGATTGAACAATGTTCCCTGTATAATGTAGATGCCTAACTGTCTGTAGATTGCTCCTTTGAATTTCTCTGGGATTCATTGCTTCTTCTGTTAAGAGGAAATTATCAACAACAAGAGGAAATCCTGTACTAGTACTGAATAGTCCTTATTTTAAAGGTACTTCCCTTCTGGTGGGAGTTGTATATAATCAGAACAACACTCCATAAAACAGATGAATTATTTTAGAAGGAGACGGGTCAGCCTTTTATTTAAAAGGTCTGACGTTATTGTACATGAGAAAATCAATTGTTAAAGTGTATGACATTCTTCCACTAGCTGCTTGTGCTTCCCAAAGGTGGGGCAAAGTTTAAGGCATTGGTAACAGGAAGCCTGGGCTCCTTCGAGACTTTCATATTTTCTGGAGCATGTAATGACAGAATGACTCTCCCTCCCCCCTTCCCAAGAATAGCACCAGGAATAAAAATGATTAAACTTTACCCTGTTAAGAATTGGAATAGGTGGAGATGCAAATGATGCACATACCTGTGGACCAAACCCAAAGATCCATTAGGTTGTTGTGGGCAGGAGTAGGGTGCATTAGTCAACAGTGAGCTGTAAATGCTGTGCAAGAAGAAAGAAGAACTTGTTTGAAGACAAACACTTCCAATAGATTTCCAGTATCTGGCCCTCCACACTTCAGTTCCATCTACACAGATCTTTCCCATGTAAAACAACATGGGCAGGTGCAGTTCCTTCCTAAAGCCAGAGATTGAACTACCATGCAGCCACAACTGTGTCCTGAGATTTGGGGCACCAAATCAACCAAATACACTGAGAGATGAGATTGCAATGTAAAGCTAAATGATTGTCCTTCCCTCTCGTGTTAAATTTATGCCTGTTCCAAAGGAGTGGGTTGAAATCCCACGTACCCCTCTGACCCAACCAACCATGAAGGCCTGAGAGCCCTGAATGACTCAGATGCTCAATGAAAGACGCTAAAACAAAATATGTTGTGGTGCTCTAAAAGTCTTTGGGTTGTTATTGTTTCGGGAAAAGTTTGTATATTTTTTTCTCTCCTCTCTGGGAGGTAAGAAGGCTCCATGCTTCTTCATGGTGTTGACAGAGGTTTGTGGGACTCTTTACATAGCTCTCTCAGACCCAATCTTATCCTTTCAGTGAACAGACTGAAGGCTCATTTTCCACTCCTGCAGCACAGCACCATCCCAGCCTAAAAGCACAGCCTCAGTGGCAGGGCTGGCTGAGAACAACAGGGACCCAAGACTGGGAATTCCCATGGTGTGCCCCCAGGGACAAAGCTGAAGGCGTGACGCATCAGGTTTCCGGGTAGAAAAATCCTTTTTTTTTTTTTTTTTTTGACTGCATTGATATCCTCATAATGTGCTAGCCAGACAGTCTGACTTTATGCATTTTTTAAACAAAGAGGGAGTAATAATGAAATTATTCTTTAGCTTTAATTTTGATTGCATACTTTCTACTGGAAATAAAAAAAAGGTTCAAAATCCCTTCTTATAGCCAGGTCTTCTCCTATGAAGTGCAGCCTTCCTTCCTTATTATTTTCATTGCCTTTCATGAGATAGAAACCTGGTCTGTACCAAGCAGTTTCTGAGAAAACTGTGATTCAAACTTTATATAATGCAACACTTTTTATACCAGAGTCTATTGGGAAACAGCCTGTTCAACTCAGCTATCTGCATGGCATTAACTTTTATAACCTAAAACTCCCATCAGAAAGGAGATTTTTATGAGATTGTATTTGACACATCCCAAAAAGCGTTCCCTTAATGACTATGTCTGACTGACTGAAAAAGGCTAGAGAAGACTTTGCCAGGGGCTAGTGCCACCTCAGATTTAATTTTTGGCGACAGTGTCTGCTCCTCACTCATTTGTACTGTTGCAACACTGCTCTTAATCCCGTGGGACAGGAAGAGATGATGAAGACAAATTTGTACACCAGACTTCTACCTAGCACCTAGCTTGACTTTGTTCCAAGATCACAGAATGAACTGTATTCCAGGGGAGTGGGTAAGGCACTGGGGAAAAGTTGTGACCCCTTTTATGTTGAAGCCTGACCCTGAAGAGGAGGTTTTTATTAATGAGCTCCCTATTCCTATACCCAGGGTTTTTCACTCAGCGCTACTACTTTTGCTCCCCCAAAGTTAAGTGATATTTGCAGTGTACTATGGTGATGTAACACTGCTCTGGGTAAAGAGCTGGAGCTCAGAAAGTTGAAAATCAAACAGTTGAGCCACTTGGATGAGGTGTTTCAAATTTTTTTTTTTAATGTTTTAAAATTTTTATTATTTATTATTTTTTTTTTTATTTCAGGACTTCTGCAGCAGTTCTAGGTTCAAAACATAGCTGCTCTTGACTTTCTGAAAGCCATAGATACTTCTTCACATCTGCCTGAGCTACTTCCTGTGTCAGAGTTTCAGGTAATGAGAAGCACAGAGAACATTTAGGAAGACTTTTTCTAGTTTTCTACAGCACTTAAGCAAATGGAAGCAAAAAAAGAAGAAAAATCCAGTTCCCACATTGCTCTTAATCCTAACACTGTGTTTTCCACTCCAAAGTCTTCTAACACGTTCAGCTGTTTCAGCAACATCTAGACCCCTTCACTACTCCCTGATGAAAGGAAATCCAGCCAGTGGTTGGAACGAAACAGGCTTTGTAGGCAAAATTAATACTTCCCTTAGATGTGTTTTGTTGAGTTTGACTTCAAAACTCAACATCCTATTTTTAACACAGTCTTTTGTGTATAATGTATGAAGTCTTACATAAATTATTTGAAGGCACGACTTCACTTATGATGTCCAAAATCATCATGTGTATGGCTCATCAGTAGGGCTGAAGGTCTTGGATTTGCTACTCAGATTCCTTCAAGGGGCAGGGATAATTGATAACACATGTAGGTTATATTCATGTGGACCAGATACAGAGAAGAGAGAGTTTAAAGAGGGAAAAATATCAATTTGAGAAGCTCTGTGTGAGCATGGGGGTTGCATAGCTGAAGGATCTGTTGAGATGGCACAGATTGCCATTGTGGCACTGGATCATCATAGAGACATGGGGAGGTTCAAGCTGGGATCCCAGTAGAAAATCTGCAGTGACAAAAATGTCTAGGAGGTGAAAATTGGCAGGTAGGGTGCAGTTTTGGGAGAAATTAAAACCATGAAAGGTAACTGGTTGGGACTGTGGAAAGAGTTAGAGTTGAGGAAAGGCCCTTGTGTGAAAGGAGAGGACACTGCCTACTGCCCTCTTCATTTGCCACTAATGTCATGGTGGTAACCAGCCCTGTGTGATGTATCAGTTACTTGGACACAAGAGGTAGGATCACCATCAGCTGGGCCGAACCTTTACTCTGACTGAAGTTGCCTCTGTTCATGAAATGGATGTAATTACCTGGATGACAAACTGGTAATAAAACATCACTCCTTTTGCACCAAGTGGCCCGGATTCTGAATTTCTGCAGACACAGCTGTGGTCCTACAGTTTTCCCTGAGCACAAGCAGTACCATAGAATTTTCTTCCCCTGAGTAATTGCTTGTTTCTATTCTGTTGCCTCTCTAGTTCTACTGCCTGATAACAGGAACAATGACGAAAGTGTAGCAGTAATAAACAGCTAGATGCTTCAGCAAAGCATTTGTGCCTATGCATGGCTCAGTTGCTTCAAAGGGCCAGCCTGTACCTTGGAGTGATGGCCGGGACATATTCAAGAAATGAACGAGGAGCCCTTACAGCTGTGGGCAAGTGGTCTTCATGGGATGGTGTGAGGAAAAAAAAAGGTGATTTGGACAGGAGACTTGTTTAGCAATCTTTTGTAAGGAGAGGAAGACTAAATCACCTCTTAGTGCATAGGAAAACTTCTCTGGAGGGCATACTAAAATATGTCAGTTGTGTCTCTTCTTAGGGAGTGTACGGAAAACACAGATTAGTGTCTGGAACAATTCTGGTTTATGCTCAGGCTTTCACAAGACAGATGAGGAAGGCTGTGAGGCAGCAGAGTGATTGCTGTATTCAGTGGCATGGCCCATGGGAGTGAAGGAGTGCCGTCTGGGACGGGGGCGTTGGCTGAACAATAGCCATGGATCTCTTTGGGAAACGCTTTCATACAATTTTATGAGAGAGAGAAAATAGATGCCTATAGAAATAACTTTTACAACTCTGTTGATTTCAAAGAGAACAAGAGTGCAATGAGGGTGCTTTTGTTCCAGCAAAGAACTTTATAGTATGTATTGTGTCCTGACATCTCTGTGGCTTTCTGCAGGTTGGGGCACAGTGTCTGACTCCCCTGGGTTTTAATTCTTTTTCTCCTGCTGAGGTCAGCAACTGTGTCAGGGCTCACTTCTAACATTTATGGCACAAGGAAAAGAGGATTTCCTTAAAAGCCAAAACAAACTGAAAAACCTGTTCAGAGACATGACATCAAGGGTAATAATTAAAAGTTTCACTCTGCCATCTTTAGGAGGATGAGATCACTGTTGCAGTCTGAAATTGCTGTTTCTTCCTGGTACCTATGGGACCAAGTGTGACATGATCAAAACAGCCAAATAATGAATTCAGTGCCACTGAACAATGAGAGATCCCTTACAGTAAATAATCTAGCATCAGAAAATATCTTTCTGCCCTGGAGCTACACTGGCATCTCTGTGGAGCAACAGCATTACACTACTGGAAATGCCTGTTCCAGATGAGAGGTTATTGTTTATGCTCTGGTGAAACAATCACTATTAGTAAGTTTGAATTAAGTGTTATTAAAAAATGAGAAAGTAGTGAAATGCACTGGAGACACTGCACTGTCAGAGTCTTGCAGGCTTACACACAAGCACATCTAAAAAGTAACAGCAGTTGCAGGCACCACTGCAAACCCTCCCTCCTGACCCTGAACTTCCTCCTGTAATCTCAGAGAGAACCTGGCCTGCACATCTCATGTAAGGGATGACATAGTGTGACCTTAAAAACAGGCACACCCCTATGGTGTTCGGATGAGCAGGGAGGGATCAGTGTCAACATTTATTTTCCTAACAGATGCTTTTTTTTTTTTTTTTTATTTGAATAAATTGTTGAAGAAGTGAGGTATTCAAACCACATACACCACTGGCAGAACCAGGTCACTATGACTTTCAAGAGGCAGTGATGCCTTGACGAGAGAGGAAACCTGGTGACAGTGCACAGAAGTGCTGGCCAGAGAGTTTGCATCAGTGATGCCTCTCATGTCGCTAAAGTGTCAGGAAATAAGCCCAGGCTTCTGGGAGGGAATGTTTGCCATCTGCTTCCCTCTGTTGACTGAGTTACTGAAGTACACTAAGCTTGGATACACTGAAGGCAAACCTCACAGACAATGAAGTGGGGTTGAAAGGCAGACAATAGGCCAGATTGCTGGCGTTCATGAGCTGCTGAAGCTTTGATCACAATATTATGATGGCTGAGGAATTGGATCAATTTGCTCTTAGTTTAATCAGCCCCCTTTATATAAGACCATGCTCTCTGAAGAGATATGTCTTATGTGTACACACTTTCACAGGTGTATCATCTTTTTGATGTCTAACTAATAACACCCCAACCTAAACTTTTATTTACATTAAATTATCACTTGCTGGCACTTGGCCTAAAATCAGGGAGGAAAATGAAGCAGAACTACAGTTTTCTTGTTTCAATGCTGTTTTAAAAACAACAGCCTTATATTAGTCACCACAGCTACAAAATGTGGGCAGTGGTTCAGGAGAGCTTTCCAAGAGTATTGCTTTCTGCCGCTGAAATGTTGCTAAAACTCATAGTGGCTGGATGGCTCGGTTTCCAGTTCTTCGTTGGGTGCTATGCAAATGTAATGTGCATTATAGAGAGATACCTTTATTAAGCCCCAACAGCTCATTTGCACTGGAGTCAAACTGTGTAATGTCTATCATCCTGTCCTGCTCTGCCTTGACCACAGAGTATGCATTTCCCTCCTCTGGGCAGGGAGAAGTGGCACCAGTGACTCATGTTTGACACTTATGTCATGTGACATGAAAACCATTTCCACTGGAGACTTGCACGACCCTGGCATGGCAGTTTCTTTTGTTCTCCCACTACTTCTCTGGCATCCTCCTACACGACATTGTGTTTGAAAATGCTAAAAAGGGACACTCGGTTGGTAAAAAATCCACATAATCTATTTTTTTACTGTCAGAAGAGTGTCACTCAAAGGGGTTTCAGTTCTCCACAAAGCACCCCTAAAATTTGAACAGATTTATATTTGCACTGGTTGCCTGAGATGCACAACAAAACAGTGTGTCTGTGCCAAGAAACAGACTTCTCTTGTAACAAGGGCACCTTCATGGCCTTGACACAATCCGTCCTCTGGGCATACAAGTAACATCAAGGTATCCCTGGAGTTGGTTACCAAAGCACCTTAAGTTCTGCTTTATCTTTGGAGAATTGAGGTAACAAGCCCAATCACCTCCTAGACACTTTTTCTTAGCTCACTCTGTGCTGAGATGCTGCTGCCTGGGAGACAACTTGGAAATACTGTGAACATCTTTAAGAGAGTAAATCTCTTAAAACTTTTTGGCAACAAGATATTATCATCTGCCCATCTGCAGAATGTATTGGCTGGCCACCATCTGATAATTGTCAAAAATAGCCTTGGGATCTCCTGAATGTGCAAGGAATGCTGCAGCTCTTTCTTGGTGGCCTGTGTTCAGAGGCATGAGCTGATGCTTTGCTTCGTTCTGCTCAACAGATAGATATTTCAGCAGTCTGGTTTTAGCTGTCATCACCAGGAATCCTTTGTTATTGTCCATTCTTTGGGCCCGCTCTGGTACATAACAAATACAAGTGGATTTGCTCAAAGGTCAGTCATCTTTTAATGCTAGGATGAGACAGCTTCTTCCCTCATCTAGCTCCTTATCTGGCTTTGCTCAGATGGAGGATCCTGCCAGAATCCTAAATAATCCTAAAGGATGTGGGATCACTATTGAGCTCTCCTACTGCTAGCAATTTCTTCTGGTTCCCTTAAATATTCTGGGTGATGGATCACTGGGAGTATGCAAAAAAACCCTTTTATCATAAATCAAGTGAGCATAAATGTTCTATTATTTACAACTTTCTCCAAAAGGGCTGATAAATAAAATCCTCTTTGGGGTGGGTTAAAATAGAAAGATGTCATCTTCGTCTTTAGCTTCTTAGATGTTTAACTATAACCTATACAACTTGTCCTCAGCTTTAGGTTTAGCACTTAAAATGAGGAGAGAATTGCAAAGGATGTGCAGGGCTGTGTCCTGCCTTCCAACTTTGGGGGTAGGTTGGTTTGTGGCTGGGAGTTATGGTAAAGCAAGCAAACTCCTCCATGCATTTCTTTTTGCTGTCAACATGAGATTAGTGTTGCCTGCATCAAGGGAAGGAGGACCTCTGTTAACAGATGTCACTGCTTAGGTACTTTATTCATATGTAGAGTCTGCTCTTATTTGTATGGCTGGTACCAAACCCACTATTATGATGGCTTCATTAATAGCACAACAAGAATTGATAAACTCATGAGGGCTTGTCCTGGCAAACAGGAAGGTAGTAAAAAGGTAGCTCACCCAGAAAGTTCATCCATGTCAGAGAATGGAGACATGCAGCTCCTGAGCTGAATCACACATGAAGTTACAGGGACTTAACCAGAGGACTTTTTCGTTCTTTGTAGAAAGCCAAGGACAGTATTTCATTTGCTGATGCTCCTTTTTTTTTTCCTCTGTTTGCAGTCAGATACAGGTACTGTTTGGATATACATGATGAATTAAAGAAAGATTGCCACAGTTCCAGACCAACAGCAACGTACTTCTCATTTTAGGGAAAATTATGCCATGGTACCTGGATAAAAGGAGGATATTGTCTGAAGGGTCCTGGTGTGTGCCTTTCTTATTTACTCAAGTGACTCTAAATGTTTCCTTTCTGCAGTTACTCACCTTTACAGCTATGAGATTTTGAATTACCTATTTGGTGCCCGATTCAACATTTAGTGATGCTATGGGAAAAAATTTCTGTTGGTATTAGTGAATATTCATGTCTGATCCTTTATTAGCCATGTAAATGAACAATCACATCTCTTAAGAGTTATTTTGTCTTTTTCTATGAAGTTTAATTTTTAAACTTTGTGGTTTTTAAAGTGTGATCAAAATGCAAAGGTTTAAATCTATAACTGAAAAGACTTTTCTTTGAGGATGTACTTATTGTGGCTTTTATATCACCATCCATTTTATTTAGAATAGTAAAAACCGAGATAAGGTTTCAACATAAAAAATTTTATCAGGGATGAAAACATGAATTAAAACAAATTAAATACTAATGTAATACAAAAAAATTGCAGCACTTACTAGTGATGTCCAGTTAAAGAATTCCATGTATGTTCAGAATGCCATAGTCATTTCAGCACAGCATAGAATAGACAATATCAGTTGAAAGGGACCTACAATGATCATCTCATCCTGACCACTTAAGGCTGACCAAAAGTTAAAATATGTGTTTAGAGCATTATCCAAATGCAGACCTGGAGCATCTACCATGTTTCTAGGATGTCTGTTTCAGTGTTTGATCACCCTCTTGGTAAAGAAATGCTTCCAATGCCCAGTCTAAGCCTCCTCTGTAATCCGTTATCTTTTAAGTATTCATGAAAATGGTCTTGGTTTAAGTAAATAAATCAGCTTGAGATTAATGGGGAAAAAAACGGAAAGAAACGTATCCTTAAATAATTTTGCAGATCCACATCTGGTTTTGAGAAACAAAGTTCATTCTTCACAAAGCAGAACACTTCTTTAGTTTGACAAGTAGTGGATTCTGTCTGGTTCCTTGTGTGTGACTTAAACAGGTTTCTATAGGGCACACACCACACTGTTTCAAGAAGTGCAGATGAATTAATGAGGTCCAAACACCCAAAACGATGTGTTACCTTGTTATCTATGTTACTTTATCCCCTCTTCCAAATCCTAAAGAATGACCTGCATTTTCCATGAAATGCATTTACTGGGACTTGTGTTATGTCATGATGGACGAAACACATAACCTGAGGTAAGCCAAAACATATTTAAAAACTGTCTGCCTTCTCCTTTACCTATTTTTTTCTCCCATGGCTTCTGAGATATTTTTTTTTTGCCAGAAAATAGCAGTTTGTAGTAAGGGGAGTGTGTCCTTCCTAAAATGTTCAATAGTACTTGATAAATTCATGGATTCCCATTCCCTTATGACTGCTGTAACAAATGAAGCCCAGTGCCGTACTTAGGCTTATTCAGAGGATGAGTAGCTTGTAAGGGCACCCAGGGTCCTCGTCATCTGGGGAACCCAGATCATGAGAGGAGTCTACTTAACTAAGGTAGGTAGTATGTGAGTCATCTGAAGTGTGAGTGAGAAGACAGAATTAGAGAAAATTTAATTTCTGCTTTGAGTTGAGTTGAATTTAGTAACATTTATAGGGATGCTATCTGTGCTTCCAGCAACTTTCTAAGGGCAGCTTAAAATCTGTTACTGGTGGCTGAGTATTTGCAGCTGCCTGAATGCAGGACATTTTCACAGAATCACAGAGTATGCTGAGTTGGAAGGCACCCACAAGGATCATCGAGTCCAGCTCCTGGCCCTGCATAGGACCATCCCCAAGAGTCACACTATGTGCCCAAGAGTATTGCCTAAACACTTCTTGAACTCTGGCAGACTTGGTGCTGTGACCACTGCCCTGGGGAGCCTGTTCCAGTGCCCAACCACCCTCTAGGTGAAGAACCTTTCTCTAATATCCAAGCTGAATCTCCCCTGACACAACTTCAGGCCATTCCCTTGGGTCTTGTCACTGCTCACCACAGAGAAAAGACCAGTGCCTGCCCCTCCTCTTCCTCTCACAAGGAAGTTGTAACTGCACTGAGCTCTCCCCTCAGCCGCCTCTTCTCCAGAATGAACAGTCCAAATGCCCTCAGTTGCTCCTCATGCATCTTCTCCTCAAGGCCCTTCACCATCTTCATTGCCTTCCTTTGGATGCTCTCTAAGTGCTTAATATCTTTTTCACTTTGTAGTGCCTGAAACTGCACACAATATCCAAGGTGAGGCCGCCCCAGCGCAGAGCAGAGCGGGACAATCCTCTCCCTTGCCTGATTGGCGGTGCTTTGTCTAATGCTCTCCTGGACATGATTTGTCTTTCTGGCTGCCATGGCACTGCTGACTCATATTTTTATATTCATATTTTCACCCAAACCACATACCTACCTGGCTGACTTTTGATAATTATGTGAAAATAATTTTATGATTCCATATGGAGCTGTTGATGCTTTGTAGATTGTATTACTGTAGTGGCATATCATACCCAACAATCATGAAGGCTGATTGCTACCTTGCTATTGAAAGTGTCATAATTGTAACAGACATGGTTATCTTTTTGATGTGTAGCAGCTATCTCATGCAATGTCATGAATATTCGTATTATCACCAACATACTTGGTTTTGTCTTCCTAAAGCCTCTTGCTTTACTTATGTCCATATTTAGGCTTTTTCTCAGATGGTAACTTTATGAGTCTTACCTAATTCTGAGAAAACTGTGGTATTGTTCTGACTCTTTAAGCACTTTGACCTCTCAAATTTATAAGATCAGCTGCTGAATAAAAGTGCAACTGCTCTAGCTAGTTGCAGCTGTATTTTCAACCAGTTCTTGTCTGGCCAAGTGTAATAGGGATAATGTCATATTTCATTTCTGTTTGCTTTCTATTAAGATCACTGTGAACACAGTGGTCATTTGAAGAATAATACTGTCTTCATGGTGATTCAGAGATACGAAGTTATGTGTTAAGCCTTTTCCTTAGTGAGATAATATGCACTGTGTAAAAGCTTTTCTGTGCTTTCAGACAAGTGTGGCTTCTACTACACGGCTAGTGGGAATTAAAAAATCATTGTTAACACCAGAATAATGAAAAAATCACTGATCTGAGTAAGGAGATAGGTCATGTTTTCCCATGCAACACAAAACAAGAAAAATTAAATTTACAGGTATAGCCATGACAGGATTCACTACGAGAGCATTTCAGTTTGATTTTCACTGCAGGGAGAGAAAGGTCAATACCACTTTCAGTGGAAATACATACGGTGCTTAGAAAAACAGTGTGTTTCTGTTTTAATCACTCATTTTTGTTTACACCCCTGACTTGCACATCATCCCATGCTGGGCATAGACCTTTAGAGCTACAAAATGCAGACAGAGCTCCTTGGGAACCTGGAACACTCAGTTGTATTATTGTTTTCATCCTGCCTTTCAATCTATTAAAATAGCCTGAAACATGATTAAGAAAAAAAAAAAAAAAAAAAGGAAAGATACAGGCTATACCTGTGCATTTCACTCCCCTGGGAGGAAATTATCTTTGATTTAGAAAACTCTTTCATTTCTGTCTTTGCCTGGAGAATCCCTGAAAGACTACAGGCAAAACAACTGCATAGTGGTCCCCCTGCGTTAAAGGAGAAGGTAAAGCTGAGATCCCCTTCTTCCTCCAAACTAAGAAAAATCTGATTTCTCTCAGAAAGGAGAAACATGGGAAGAGAAAAAAAATTCCCTATATTTTACTGGCTCAAATAAAAAGGGGGGAATTTTTCCAGTATTGAAACAGAGAAAATATTCCAGTTTCCCATTTAATCCGGGATAGTGCTCCATGCTTACAGCATTAAGCAGTAGCATCTCTGGATGACCTGTGCTAACAGTAAGCTGGAGTTGATGTAGCCATGCTAAAGCAGCCAAGTGCTTGCACTGAAGTGCCCTGGGACTCACAGCTTGGCTGGGGAGATCCTGTTTTCAGGCTGTCTGAGCTCATCTGGCTCTAAGCCCAGGCCAGGGCTGTTTGAATACATCCTTGCACTTGTGCTACAAGGTGCCTCAGTCAATGCAGAGAACTTGGTGAAGCCAGGACTGTTTGCTGCATCTGTGAGCCTTAAACATGTCAGGGCATGGAGGCCAATTGGTGCAAACAGCTCATGTTTCAGTAAGCAATCCCAGTGCCCAAACAGCACAGCTGCATGCAGGATGCCTGATAGCAATGTGGGAGTCTCCAGCCCTGCCTGGAGCATCAGCAGCTTGCACTGGTCAAGAGTGAGCCTGGAAATACTGTAAACTCTATGTGTTGCAGAGCTTTAGAAGATGTCCAAGGTATCAACTTTTGGTAAAATCATTGGGTAGGGAAAAATGATACTAGGTGGCTTTTTATTTCTAACTCTCTCCTAGTCTACCACAACTTTGAAAGCTTTGAAAGAAAAAAAATCCCTGTCTTCAGCTTTGATGTGGGGAGACTGTACATCTTGGAAAACCATAAAAATAATGGGAAACAGTGAGGAAGAATCTCTGTAATTTCAGTTGTAAATTCCAGCTTGGTTTGCTGATGTGTTGTATCAAAGCTATGGAAGTACACTCCTGAAAAATCAGAGATGCCTGCTTGCCTTCAAAAAGTCATCATGAGTCCTTTTATAGAAAAAAACTAATAATTTTAAAACTTATTCAAGCACTTGATCATTGCATAAAATATGAGGATAAAAATACACCGAAAAATACAGAAGTAGCATAATTTCTACAGTCAGCTCAGATATGGAGCCAACAGCTGTCCATAGAATTAGGTAAAAGGGAATGGAATTAGACATGAGGTGTTTCAAATGAACAGAACCAGCAAATTCAACTGAGTGCAAATAGACAACACCAGAAGCGTGTTATAGGATATGTAAGATTATGAAATAACTTGCACAATGCAATTGAAATTATTTACAAAATAAGATCCAAGATTTTTAAACATCAAGCAAATCTCTTCTATTAAACTGTCTTTATCTCAACCCATGAATTTTACTTTCCCCCCTCCCACTTCTCTCCCCCATCTCACTGATGGTGGGGAGTGAGTGAGCAGCTGTGTGGATTTTAGTTGCCTGCTGGGTCAAACCATGATATCCATATATAGATCACCTTTCCACAGAACCCCTCCTAAGGTCTCAGGGATGGGAGCAACTCTGAGCACAAGCAGCACCCACCAACTTCACTCTTGTCCGTCCCCCCAGCTCAGCTTGCTGCCGCTGCCAATTTTCTGCTGTGTCCCAGTGGCAGCTGTCAGCCCCCTCCTTCTCTGTATTTCCCAGAAGTCATCTTTCCCTACAGCTTTGCTGCAGGCTGTGGCTTCATAGACAGGCATCCAAAGTGATGCACTAGAAGGGACAAATCAGGCACTGATTCTCCTCCAGCACTGGTAGGGTGTCCTAGGAGCATGGCCCAAGGAAAACTGAACTGTCCCTTCATGGAGACATCCAAGGTCTGACAGAAGCTGTTAATTCAGGCACAGGCTGTGTTGTGTGAGCAAGCAGCTGTGCTGTCTCCGAACTTGTCCCTGGAGGCAGAAGGTGTGCATTTGTCTGGTGCTGTCTCCAAGCTAATACCTATGTCAGGAATAACATGCAATCTGGGTAACCAGTTCTTGATTCATGGAGAGCTGTTCATATGCCGCTGCATTCCACCATTGTTTTCATCATTTGCAAATATCTAAGTGTAAAACAGAGTGCAGGAAGGGATGTCCCTGCTGTTGAGTCAGGTTGCTCCTGCTGCAAATGTAACTCTTTCTCAGCCTGCTTGAAATCCACGTGAAAAGCAGCGAGGTTTTCCTGCTTCCATCCAGCACTCAAGAGAGCCGGATCAGAATCACCAGGGTAGCTTCTAAGCTCCAGGCTGTTGGAACAGGTAATATTAACCTTTTATTCATATGTGTCTCTTATCCTTTAGCATATTTTAAATGCCTGCTCAGTGATAAATTCTTAAGGAAATGTAGCAAAAGTAAAGAATTTTGCCCAATTAAAAAGTATTATCTTTTATGTTGTATACAAAACCAAATCCAGACTTTCAAGAAAATATAGAACGTGAGACTCCATGCAGCAGGTTTTCAGGACACTGCAGAGCTTGACAGGCTCTTTAAAATTAAACTTACCATCTGTAGCTGCGTATTAAATAATCAGAGTTTGCCATCTTCTGGTCAAGAGAAGTTATACATCGGGATTTTTTTTTTTTTTAACTTTCATGAACCTGTGGAAAACATTGTCTAAGGGGCTTCTTGAAAAATTACATATTTTAAGAACTAATATTTTAAAAATGCATTTTGATATGGTGTACCTGTTTTTTCGAAGTTTGTTTAAAAATCTGTTGCTACTATAATAACTGAAAAAATTAAATTTGTAGCTTGTCTATTTCTTTACATCACACTTGTCTGCGCTGTATCTGGGTTAACGCCTTTCATGTCTCCATCTTCAGCGGCTGCCCAAGAGCTTCCCTTTCTGGGACCCATTCGAGCAAAGCCAACCTGGTACAGCAGGAAGACGTGTTCCCCCAGCTCTTTACTGCCACCCAAATGAAAGGGAGCAGGTGAATGAAGTAAATGATCAATCATATGTATTCCTATGGTTTTTGAACCTCCATTAATCTGCCCAGAGGAAATCTTACAGCTCAGATGGTATCAGAGCATCGGCATAGCACTGAAGACTCAGTGTAAACTGCTCAGCAGACAGAATGGATATCGTTCAGAGGAAGTCCTTGCATCCCCGGTGTATTTAGAGATGTCCCCCCTTGTTCAGACTGACCACTGCATGGCAGTGTTGCACCAACATCACTGCGGCGCCAGCCGGCAGCCTCGGGGAAGGTTAGATGAAACTTCCACCGTATCACTCTGGTAATATCCCTTCTGCTGAGTGAACGGCTCCTCCTGCTGCTGCTGGAACATGGTCAGAACGGGGTATGTGCTGTAAGATGCAAGTAGTGCCTGACTCTTCCTGTCCAATCCTTGCTCCTTTCCATCAAAGCCTGATAGGAGAGTTGGATTAGACACGATGGGATCTGCCAGCTGGTGGATAAGATGATGTTCATCCTGCCCTATCTGTAGCCTTAAATCCATCTCTGTCTCCTTCTGGAAGACACGAGAGAAGTATGTCTCTCCTCTGTATAGTTTAAGGTGCTGGGAGTAAAACTGTTTGCAACGCTGATCATAGAGCCCATCCCTCTGACAGGGCTCTGGATGGCAGGCAGGCAGACAACTCTGCGTGTGTGTAGGATGCTCCTGTACATCAGTGACATGTTTGGAGACTCTGGAGTGAAGGAACAGGCAGACATTGCTAATTGGATATGAAGGGTTAGGATTTTGTTCCAGGCATTGAAACCCTGCCCCTTGACATGGTAAGAAACATGGTTAAAAAAGGCGGGGGGGGGGGGGGGGCGGAGAA
>VXAU01005356.1:461434-501731 GCA_013399695.1 Formicarius rufipectus
GGGGGGGGGGAAGTAAAAAAAAAAGTGGCATGTTTTCAAATTCTGGATTGGTCATGGAACTAAACCTCACATCTGTGCCTCTTGATTTTGGAAATATTTGTGAGGTTGTAGCAAGGTTGGGATCGGTCTCTTCTAAGTAACAAGTGATGGGACAAGAAGAAATGGATTGAAGTCACACCAAGAGAGGTTTAGATTGGATATTAGGAAAAATTTCTTCACCAACAGGGTTGTCAAGCATTGGAACAGACTGCCCAGGGAGGCAGTTGAGTCATCGTTACTGAAGGTGTTTAAAAGACATACAGATATCGTGCTTAGGGACATGGGCTAGTGGTGGACTTGACAGTACCAGGTGGATGGCTCGACTCGATGATTATATTTAAAGGTCTTTTCATCCTAAATGATGATTCTATGACTTGGTTTGAGTATGAATTTTGTGGGTTTGGTATGACCACGTGAAGTGTGACACGTTTGAATTGTTCTTGTTTGACTACTCGGGTGGTCTCCTCATGGCAGCTTTGACATAACTGAGGAGTTAATCAAGAGGAAACTGAGCCCTACCCTCCACTGAAGGGGCAGAGGGGCAGTCTTGGGACCTGCAGAGGCCACAGGCCAAAAGTGCCTCTTTACATGTGCTGCACAGCTCTACCCTGCTTCTGAATCATCATTTATGCCAATGAGAGGAAGGAACCTCTGTGTGATGCAATTACAGCATTCCAGGCTCCCTCATGTCCTGTGGGAGGTTTCAGGCATCTTGGTCTGCTCACAGCCCATGGCATGGAATTGGGAATCTATGGTTAATCAAAGAAGAGGCCTAATTTTTTTATTTAAAATTACTGAGCACTCTGCTTGCTGTTAAATTAAAAAACAAACAAACAAATTGCCTTATCAGAATGGTAATACTTTCAAAATGGATGTTTTGAATATTTTATTACTCTTCAAGGAGAGCCTTAATCTATAATTCTACATGAAGAGAGCCAGGCAACAATACACTTTTGCTAGCAAAAGTAGGGAGAAGCTAGGGAGGCAGTACAAAAGTGAAATACAAGGAAACAATGTAAGGAAAACAGGAGTAGAAGAAGGAAATGGCATGCTGCAGGTCTCCAGATATTTCTTTCTGTTATTAGAGATTAAATACGCAGTGTGTTTGCAAACAGGTTCCAAAACATGGCTATACTTTAACAAAATGAACTGTAGACCCACAAGCGATAAAAGAGCCAAGTGTGTAGGAACAGAACATGGACTCTGACACAGGTCAGCAGCACTTGCACGGTCTGGTTCTTCACTCTCTTCCCTGGTGCAGCCTTGGTATCTGTTGACAAGCCTTTCCAGGGCAATGCCCCAGTCTGTGCTGGGGTGAGCATGTACTGGGGGCCATCCAAGCTGGCACCTTGGATTGGACGCCTTCGTTTTGGGGGAAGAGAGTGGAGCCTCATGGACATGAAGCAGGCTGCTCTACTTAGCCTTAGCTTGTCCTTGGTCTGTTTTCCCAGCAAGCATAGTCAGTGGGACACACAGGAAAAGAACTTGAAGCACTACAAGAACTGGTTAATACGAAGAAAACTCTAGGTGGCTTGCCATTGGGAAATGAAAACAGAATCCACAAGTTCTCCAAACTAAGATTCTGGACCTTAAATTGAAACATAATAATGTCATTTTTTATTGGGGCTTAAAGCACTATACAGACATTGAAGACTTGGCAACATTGAAGCTGTTATCTGGCTTCTCTGCCAGCTCTACTTCTGGTTGTTGTTGCTGGCTGGACTTCGCGAACAAAGATCCTGAGATAAGCCTGCGCAATGTATTTTTTAGGTGAGGCACAGTGTGCGCCGAACTGGCCCCACCCCCTTTACTCCTGAGGCTCATCTTGCCACGGCCGAGCACGCTCAGACGGCGACAGCAAGTTCCTCGGGATTCAAACGAGCGTCCTCAGAGGAGGAGCCGGCTCCACAGGCGGGGGCCTACGCCACTCGGCCAACGCCCGCCGCCTCTCAAGTGTAACATCTCAAATTAATATTAAGGAAAAAAACCTAACAAACAGAAAAGCAATAATGTCAGGTTGTTGAGCAATCCTGGGAGCCCACATAGGTCAGAGCATCAGGGGAAGACCTCACCTTATCCTCTCTGCCACCGAATGACACAAACGTGGCACTGCAGCCACGCCTGCAACACAAGCTGGGGCATACTTCTGGTAATTTCACCAAAAAACACAGCTGCCATAACAAGTTGGAGTATGCCTTTGTCCTGGATTGACTTCTGCTGTTTTCTGACTGTGGGACATCACTTGGCTCTGATATAAAATAGTCTACATGGGTCAAAAACTGATTGTTGCAGGTCTGGAGCTTTAGGTCTGAAAGAGCAAGTAAATGATTCCCCTTTGTGACTTTAAATCAGAAAACTAATCCTAGAGATATTTCTTGAGCACTTGCCTAGTTCAAAATGGAGTCCGATTCAACTTTACATCTCAGCTCTACAGCTCATCAGCTACCTTAGTGATTTTTTCAATAAATCCTATGAATTAATCCATTTTATCCTGAAAACCAGTGTGTTAGCACTCAGATTCTTGGTGCAGTTACTGATGTATGATGTAAGAGCTATGTTACTTTTCTTTCCCCAAATTCTGGGTTTTTTTCCCCCCAATATTGAGTCAGGATTAAGGAGTTCATGTTGCATGTGTGTGTGTAGGTAGTTCTTTTTAATAACAAGTTCTTTTTAATAACTCAGTGCTACAGATCACATTTATAGTCTTGAAAACAGTCAGCTGAAGCACTGGAAAGCATAGAGCAGGAGTTAGTCCTATATTGGCAGAGAAGTAGGCTTGATTTATCAATAGCTCTTATTTAAGTCTCATTTCCATGCTTTTATGACTTGATTGGGTTTTCCCCTTACATGGGCACGTCAGAGAAGTAGAGTAAGAGAAGAGACAAGCCCTTTTTCAGTTCACAGAACCCCAATTCTTTATTAATCACAGCTTGCTCACAATGACATACAGGAAAATAGCACTAATGAAGAGTAGAATATGCAGGCAGCAACCTCCCAGGGGGTAGGGACAACTTCAAAACTGCAGCTATTTTGGGGATGACGTGTTAGGTTTGGTGATACTGTACTTGGCACAAGCACCCTGTCTAGTCATTCCTCCTGCTTCAGCCCTCTTAGTCCTAGATGTCTGTCACTAGGTAGGGTTGGTTAACACTGAAGAGTAAAGGTCATGATAAATGAAAGTCAGCAGTGTCAAAAAAAAAAATAAAAAAAGGTAACACCTGGCTCATGGGTTCCAAGTGAAATATTCAGTAGCCTCTTGTACTATTACACATGTAATGTAGTAGCATCAGATAAGTATCATAGATCATGGAACCTACAGATTAAGCCACTTGATGCTATCTATTAGTTGCTCCATTAATAAATTTTCAAGTGGTGAATTAAGCTCATTTTACAATTAGCATTTGTATGGCTGTTTGGCATCATCCAGAATTTGCCATAGCTTGATGGTTACAATGTGCCTCTTAAACTTGTTTCAAACTGAACCCACTTATTTTCATTCTTTTGCACAGCTGGTTTTGTTGCCTCTTAACTCAAAAAGCAGAAGCAACAAATACGCCACGTGGGAATTTAACCTCAATTATACAGCACAGTACAGGGTCCTGCAGTGTAAATTGCATTTGAAAAACCACTTTAAGAGCCTTTTGTCTTGGACAACTGAATGTAAAGTCACAATACCCGTGATGTAGTCACTGTTTCAAGAAAGCTTATTTATGACAAAGCAGTCTAGGTTATTAGGCAATGACTGGTCTCTAGCACCATAGAACTACTACTGACCTCATGGTGGATTGGAATGAAAAGTCGCAGGGAATGGAATTAGACATGAGGTGTTTCAAATGAACAGACCCAGCAAATTCAACCAAGTGGGAATAGACAACATCAGAAGCCTGTTACAGGACATGTAAGATTATGAAATAACTTGCATAATGCAATAATTGTATTTTTTAACAAAAATGTAAATATTTACAAAATAAGATCCAAGTTTTTTAAACATCAAGCAAATCATTCTGCAAAGAGACCGCATTGGTTTTGTTTTTATTTTTGTTTCTTTTCTAAAGTTTTTTATTGAATTCTTGATTTTTATTTTTTTTTAAACCATGTCATACATTTTCCATACTGATATCGCATGATCCATAATAATATAGGCAGGGGGAGTTTACTAATGGTGGGGATGGGTCACATCCACCATTGCTGTTTTCAGCCAGACAGTTCCACCTGGAGCTCCTTGTTTCTACGGACCTCTGCGGCATGCCTCTCCTGGAAAACATCAAGAAGGGAAAAATCAAACCTTTTTCTGTCGGGGTGCAGGGAGACTTGAGTCATTCAATATGATTGATCACCAGGAATCCGTTTATTGATTGACAACATTACATTCTTATATGGTACTTAATGAGCTAATAGATATTCTGTAACGTAATCATTTATTGGATGCTTTCTTTAAGGGAAAACCACACCTTCTCTCATGCCTTTCTAATCACAATATTCTGTTATCAGGTTCAGCTGAAGCTGCTCAAGATGTTTCCCAAACTCCCTGCGATCCACCTGCAGTAATGTCCGTGTAACCCTTTAATAGCCAAACTAAAATCAACCCCAACATTTTTCTCATTCTTTCTGCCCAGGGAAGATCATGCTGACAATCCATTTAGGTTATGCCTTTGATGCTAATGCAAAACTTATTTTACAGCACAACCATCTTTAAAGGATGCAACTCAGGATTGGTGTCATCCTCCAGACCAGCCTGAGACATATTTGGTGCTTACTTTCTGCTCCTGCTCAGTCTTTTATTTGATAAGGCCTTATAATGCCCAGCATCTCCCAGAGTTTCTCTTCAAGGGGCCTCATGAGCTCATATTTGTCCTTTGAATTCTTGGATATTAAAGTCAATATAGGGAAGGAGTGGGGAAATAATTGCCTGCAGGTTGTATGCAGAGGTGTTAGTTACTGTGTTATTTGTAGCATTTAGGAACTAGAAGTAAAGATCCAGGAATTTCATTCGACCAAGATGGGTCAATTTGAAAAACTCAAATATCCCCTTAGTCTGAATACTGAAGCTACCTGTCCTCTCTATTCTTTCTTGGCTGCAAAGAAGGGACGTGATTACCAAAAATCAATGCTAGGTTCTTCAGTCCACTTTCAGTGATATTGTCTTCCCTTTTACAACCACAGTCGTAGTTAGTTTAACTTAATTTGAGAGAGAGATAGTTCTGTGGAAATGGGTCTGTGGTCAGGAACAACAGCTGTCAAATCTATTTGGTAATGTATACTTGCAGTGTTTATAAAACTACTATTTTTTTGGCAGATTCTGGGTTTTAGGGTTTTTGGTTTACAGCTCTCTCCTTTCGGCTGTCAAACTATCAGACTTTTACCTCTTGCGTCTGATCCCTTAAAAAAACTTTCAGAAAACCAAATGACAGAACAAAGTGACAGCAGAAACAAATGTCCATCCTCAGTTGACTTCAGTTTAAGACACTGCCTAGGTATTTCCATGTATTAGAGCATCTTTCCTGGTAAAAAATTCACAGAAATCAAAGTCATCCTTTTATTATCTGAGTTGGACTGTGGATCACAGGCCAAAACAGCTTATTGCATCTACTGAGCCTGTAAATAAGTTCTTGAAAGATCCACAATTTTGAATGCTAGCTTTTATAAGGGAATTGTACCTTATGATGTTCCTATTAATTGCACCACAATCTCTGATTGCAGGAACTTCTAGACACCAATACCTTGGGGCACCCACAGTTCTGTGTAACTTTGGAAGACTTGGACACAAATACTTCACTTCTTTTCCTGTATATTCAGGGTTCACTTTTGTGTTGGCAAAAATAAATGGTAAGGAAATTTTTAATTCCTGGTCAGTGCAAATGCTCCCAAAGGAGTTGCTGCCATTTTTGCTCAGAAGTCTTGCTTGGGTTTCATGCATATATACCATCATACTTTTGTGGAAACAGGGTTAAATGTTAAAACACTAACCTAGGACACAGATGTTTCAGCTCTCCTTCCCATTTCCTTTTGGACCTCGAGGATGACTAATTGGATTTTCCCTTTGTTTTTGTAAGCTCTGAGATAAGTGCCTACAAACTAATCTCATGCAATAATATCAAGTAATCTGGATATAGTACTTCAGCTCAAGAATTATCCTGTTTGCACAGTTACTTGTAAAAATGTCCTTTGGTTTCTGTTGTTTCTTTCCTACTCTACAAAACTTTTGACTCCATCAAAGATGTGGAGGTGCTGGTGTGGATATCTCCTTGAATATCTCTAAGAGACATTTTCTTTCTTTTAATCAATTTAATAACATATTGGAAAGTTCATTATTGAGAGAAACAAGTGATCACTCATGCAGAACTAATTGATTTTTCCTAACACTTCTAAATCTTCATTTGCATGTTTGCCTCTTTGGTGAAAGGGTTTTTTTGAGAAGGGCACACTTGATTGAATGTGGGTTTTGTGAATTTCCTGTTTCCTCTGACTATAGCAAAGATCTTCGCAAGAAAATTTACTCTCTTTCTTGCAAGACTTATGGAAGGACAGACCTCTTTTGTTGTATATGGAGGGATTTTTTTCCCATATTTTTTCCTTTTTCTCCTCTTAGAAACCATGAGCTACAGAGATAGGACAGTTGTTTGATTTGATCAATGATTTTTCTTAGAAACTGAAATCGGAACACAAGTGACCTTTCCTTTGTTCACAACCCTTCTTAAAAGCTAGAAAAACAAGCTTTCTCTCAAGACAGTCCATCAAGGGCCATGAAGATTAAGGAGCATCTTTCAGTCTTTCCTATGAGGAAAGGCTGAGAAAGCTGAGATTTTTCAGCTTGGAGATGGCTGAGAGGGAACTAACAAATGTCTATAAATACCTGAATGGAGGGTGCACAGAGCCAGGCACTTCTCAGTGGTGCCCAGTGCCAGGACGAGGGAAAAAACTGAAACCCAGGGGGCTCCTCCTGAACATCAGGGAACACTTTTTCACTGTGAGGGTGATCAAACACTGGGACAGATTTCCCAGAGAGTATTTGGAGTCTTCATCCTTGGAGATATTGAAAAACCACCTGGACAAGGTCCAGGGCAATCAACTCTAGGGGCCCTGCTCCAGCTGGGAGATTGGATCAGATGAGCTCCAGAGGACTCTTCCAGCTCCAATCATCCCGTGGCTGTGTGATTATAGAACTTCAGTCTTTTTCAAAAATGAGTGATGGTTTAGATAAACATCAGGGGCTCTGACTTAAAAATTGCTCAAGTGCAGCAACTGAGATAAGGACTACGCACAACATCTCTGCAAAATGTTAATTAAATTTTCCTCTCTAGTCTAAGGTGAGGAGCAATGGTGTAGTTACCTTCTCTTGGAGACGTTCAATAAGAGCAGCTAAATTAGCTTCACGGTTTTCTTTGATCTGTTCCATTTTCAGTATCAGCTTTTCTTCAGCCATTTTGCTGAAGTTGTTGTTCTCCTCCAAAGCTTTTTGAAGCACTTCTCGCTCATGTTCTCTCTTCTCTGCCAGATGTTTCAGCACCTGGGCCTCCTGGGACTGCAAACAGAGAGACATGTGGCTTAAACAAAATATTTATGTGGAGTAACCCCTATAGGGCAACAGTTCACTGAGTTTGGAAACTGCAATAAAGTTTGTTGATTTTTACATGCACTGTTTGGAGAGATCAGTTCTGTGAATAAACTAGATTTGCTTCAATAACAGGCATTTAGAGGCACTGGCTAAATGTGGGGTACAGGCCCAAGGCAACAGCAGAGATGTGTCCAACGCACTTCTGTTAAGAAGAAATGCTGTCATGTCATGATGACCTCTTACTGCGCTGGGTCATCTGGATTACTACAGTGGTTGCTCGCCTTCTGACAGCTGCAGTCTTTTAGCTATGAGCATTTTATTTGTAGAGATAGGGAACTGAGGGCTGAAGGAACATACAGTGCTAAAAGGGAGATTGCCAGTGCAGGAGAGGTGCAATTTTCACCAGAGTTGGACTATGCTTTAATGCATATGAGTAGTTAATAAGAGGCTTTGAAGTTTACTGTTGTGAAAAACAGACAGCATCAACGCAAACAATGTTTTTTTCCCCGTTATATTTATGTTTACCTTAATCTCACTGCTTAGGAAGGAAAAAGGATTTTGTTCTACAGAAAATAACACAAAAATATTTTTATTTATAAATATAAATTTGCAAGGAAGATGAAAACTGTGAGTAGGAATTAAACAGATGCAGCCTATGCTCAATATTGTGTTCTTCTTTGCAAACTCACTGCTCAGAAGCATAAGCTTGGTTATTTATTTTAAATCAAACTGCTAACATTAAATCACTAATCCTAGGAGAGAAGCCAAAAAACTTGCAGCATTGGGTTCATTCTCCAGGCAAATCTAATTGAAAAGACAGTTATTTGGAAATGATAAACAACACTGTACACTTTTGGATAAAATAAATTAGAGGGAGCATTAGAAGCAAACAGAAAAGAGAGAACGAAATCAGACTCCAGGAGGTTAAGTGTGTATTTTCAATGCAGATCACAAGTCACTGTTGCCATTTCTATCCATAAAAATCAGTTAGTTTAAGGCATAAATTAAGGGCTTTAACCATTAATTACAACTAGCTGTAATGAATCCTTTTAAATTGTCATGTGGCTGTAAATGGAGTGAAAAAGACTGCAATTCTTCTATACAAGAAAGAGAACACAAATATTTTAATGAAAGTAAGATACACATAAAGCCAAATGCACTGATGAGCCAAATTAAGGATACTCTAGAAAAGGCTGCAAAGGCCAGGCATCTTGAAGCAAGACATTGGAGTGAAACATATCTGACTTTGAAAGGTTGTAATGGCTTGCTTGAGATCATAGGAGAGAGCCACTTCCATCCATCCTGGCCACTTAATATATCTGCTTTCACCTCTGGCCTAGCTGCAGTTACAAACCCATTTCTCAAATTATCATCTCTGGAGCACTTGCTGATGGGAATGGTCTCCTGAAATGGCTGGTTCCTCACAAGGACTCTCCCCCACATTATAGCACATGCTGAACAGAGAGTAATAGAGCAAACATTTTTCAGCTCTTTGACTCTTGTGACAGATAAAAGATGTTTAACAGTTAACTATAGGCTATTTCAAAATTTAAAAAAGTTAGTTTGAAAGATATGATTAAATGTAAAACTGAAATAAATAACCATCTTCATTTTGCTTTACCATTTTTGGACCAACTTGAGTAGCTCAGTTTGACAAGTGCTTTTGAAGTAATTCTGTATTTTCTGCTTAAGTTATTCCTCAATGGCAACCTTTCATCTACTTTTGGAAAAGTAAAATAACTTTAAATAGCGTTAAATTTTGTTTGCTGATATGAATCTTGAGAACTGTTTTCTTAAGTGATCAAAAAGTAATGGATAATCTAGGAATCTCATTCCCTTCCTGTTGGGGATCTGAATAGAAAAGACGTGATGAGCCTGACTGTAATACCTTTTCCAATGAAATATTTAAGAAGTGACTTGTTAATTTGAAAGGCTAACATTTCATAGTGTCTAAATATGTCTATATAATGTGTTATAAAATCAGACTTTTCATATTTGGAAAACAGACATTTACAAGGACATATCCTTTCTCTAGTATAAAGTAAGATTTGGACTATGCACATAAACAGCTTTTTTTAAAAGAGTATTGGCTTTCAGCATGAGATAGCAAAATGTCTTTGAAACTTCGAGGGACTTGCCCATTTTTTAGGATTTGTTTACTTCCATTCAAACCCTTTGCCTTCCAGAACTACATATTACCCTAAATCCAGGAGAATAGTGAAAAATTAGAGTTTCATATCAAAATACACACATTTCTGGAGGCTATGCTGATAGACAATGCATTCAACAGTAATTTGTTCACTAATGCATGATAATGAAGAAAATCCTTATACTCTAATTCAGTATTTACTGGATGCAAATTGCATAGGCACCAGTAAGAGACTGCATGAAAGCTGAACCAGGCCTCAGGAACTAATTGCAAACCTCTAATGTGATTTTCCTTTACAACACATCTTAAACAGCATATTGTGAGGAACTTTGAGTGAGGAAAATCTCCAGTGCCCAGGACCCTCCTCCTTGCCACAAAATACCCATGGGATAGAGTCTCATTTAGACTGGTGTCCCTCTTCTGATGGCCTTGTACCCCAGCTGCCAGTCTGCTTGTTTCCATGGTGTTCAGGCCATTCTGAAATCCCCTTACAACAATTCTGGAAGGTGGCTGGTATGTGTTTGTACTGGCTTGTCAAATGATTTTCTGTTTCCAACACATTTGGCAAAAGAACTTGGCCACCCTGTCTGTTCAAATCCAGAAATGGGTAAATGAATGACCATGGATACCCAGGGGGGCTGGGATTAATAGGCTCCTTTTGTTGTTTTCCTTGGCTTTTAACTGCTGTGTTTTGGACTCACACAGTTCCACAGCGGTGCAGGACTCCAACATACATAGGAAGTTTTTATTTCAAGTTTATTTTCAACATTGCATTGTTTGATGTGCTGGAAAGGGTATTTTCAAATCTCTGATAATCTGTGTTTCAGCATACTTGTAAATGGGTTACAGTAAGAGCTTCATGTGCAGCTGTTGTGAGAAAATGAGTAAAAAAGACTGGAAATGGGGTGAAAGATTAAGAAGACTAATAAGGAGAAAAAAGTATGAAATAGTGGAGAAAGAAAAAAGCGATACTCAAAGGGAATATCCAGAAGACTTCTTAAATATAACAAGGCATAATCAATGCAGCCTCAGCTGCAGCATCTAATGTTAGATTATAAAATCAAAGATTACAGAATGTCATGTATTGAAAGGGACCTTAAAGATCATTTAGTTCCAACCCACCTGCCATGGGCAGGAACATCTTCCACTAAACAAGGTTGCTCAAAGCCCCATCCAACCTGATCTTGGACACTTCCAGGGATGGGACACCCACAGCTTCTCTCAGCAATCTGTGTCAGTGCCTCACCACCCACACAGTAAAGAATTTTCTCCAACATCTAATCTGAATCTCCCCTCTTTTAGTTTAAAACCATTCTTCCTTGTACTATCACTATCTGCCCTTGTGAAAAGTAACTTTCCCTTTTTATAAGCTTCCTTTAGGTACTGAAAGGCTGCAAAGTAAAGTGGAGGAATAAAAATGTTTATTTGTTAATGTTTAAATATGGTGGAATACAAATACTGGAAAACATTCCTGGTACAGATACCTTTGATCTTAGAAACATATTTCTGTGATAAAAAGACAGCTAATGCAAGCAAACGCCTATGATGCTCATGCCATATTTTTAAAGGATCACATGCTTCCTCAGCTTTCAGAGATGAGTGGTTCAAAAGGAAATCCACATATCCTACCTAGCTGGCCAGAAACATATGCAGATAACTAAAGGCTCTCTTCATGAGCAAAATTGTTTAAGGAAACCAGCTTTGGAGATACATACGGTTTTTAATACAAGAAGAAAATTCTCCTTATCTAAGTAACAGGTGCTTTATTTTCTCACATTTATCTTTGTTTGACAGATACATCCTAATATTAAAGTCATTTATACAGAGATAAAAGTAACCCCTTATTACTGTTAAGCAAGAAATGCGCTCAGACAACTGTTTTTAAACTGGGAATTTCAGCTTGAATGCATTCACCTTAGTCACCAGCATTCTTATACTAGGATGTGTGAAGCACATTACTGGTCATGAGAGTTTCCTTTGCATAGCATATTCATTCACTGGGCTGGGTGTTTTTACAATTCAGTTATTCAGAAGAAGCTGCAATAATCCTGCCATTCTTCAATGTATTGTGTATTTAAGAAATACTATTAATGGAGTAGAATGTGAAGACAGGATTAAAGGCTCCTACTGCAATCTAAATGCCAGGGTGAAGTCTAGGTATGGTACCTTGAAGTACTGATCTTTCCATGGGAAGGAACTGTGACGGATTTGTCCATGAAAAAGCATGGGAATGGACTGAAATTAGACTTCACTCAAAGATACCCATATGGCAGGAGAGTCAGAGCCATCTGAGCTGTAACCACAGATGAAATTCTGCTTCAAGTGGAACTAGATAGTGCAAAATTTTGTTTGTATTTAGATGAGGATATTTTCATCCAGTCTGCTAAGGGACCTTTGGATCAAAGATATTAAGGATGTGGAGTGAAAAAAAAAAGGAGCCCATCCATGATGTGATTCAAGAAGACTCACTTTCTCTTCCTCATCCGGCACTCAGTTGCTGCTTTCAAAGTTGTGACCCATGGGGGAGAACAAGACATCTGCCTGATGCTCCCTTAACTGCTCATGAGGCATTTTGTGATCTGCTGCAGGTTGAGACCTGGCATTTTAAAGTTAATGAAGATCAATGTCAAAATGTCTTATTATTCTTCATTAGTGACAGAACCCACAGCGGACTGCAGCGAGAAGCTTTGCCAGCACTGGGATGTATGCCCATGACTCCATGTGCTCTGAGAGAGACCCTGGTGCCTAACACAAAATCTTCTCCTAGCTGGTAGCAAACATTTTCCTATGGGCATGTATTCCATAGGTTTATGCTTTCTGGACAAGGAACTGCCAACTGGCTTGAAGTTTTGGGTATCTTTTGCAAACATTAGGAGAGAAGCATTGTGTATGGAAACAGTATGTTGAAAATCAAAATGTGGCAGAAACATTTGGTTTTGCTGCTGATTACACCTATTACTATAACCTTTTCTTGAAAAAAACACTTCATGCTGTATTCCCTCTCTGCACAAGCACAGCTGAGGGCCAGCAGCAACAGAAAGCGACATCAGTAGGCAGGCAAGACAGGGGACAAGTGTCTCAGGCAGTACCTATCCTCCCTGTCAGCCTGCTTGCCTACAAATTTGATGGGAAATCAATAAAGGGAGCAGGAATGAGGTGGAGGCAGAAAGCCCCACTTTTACCAAAGAAGGTGTGGATTCTTTCTCTGCCTCTCCTCTCACCTGGAGCAGCAGTTTTGTAGATTTGTCCTGGTTTTTAGTAGCCAGGGTCAGTTTGTCACTGTGTGGGTGTGTATTCTAAAGCCTCTATGCCATTTTTCCCATGAACTGCTCACAATGGCACATTAGCAGCTATTGTCTAAGGGACAGCACACCCCTCAGGCTGCAGGCTGGGTGTTTTGGAACTTCTGTGAGATAAGGAAATTCTTCTGCCTCCACACCCACCTGAGGGGTCATGTCTGCTAATGGCCCATCAGGGATGTCAAAAATAGGCCATTGTTTATCTCACAGAGTAAATCACCCATTGTTTAAGTCTCCGCCCTGGGGGAGGGACTGGGTGGAGCCTAGGTGAATATAAGCAGAGGATTTTTGGGCCTAGGAGCTCTCTTCAGATCCAGAAGAGGACCNATAGATGGATAGATATTATAGCTAGGAACTGTTATCTTTCAATTTATCATATTTTAATTAAAATTTGTTTTGAAATTAAAGGAGATTTGTCTCTCTGTTTTAGTTATAATTTTTTTCTAAGTTCTCTAAACTTAGACAAGATTCCATGCGGGTTCCAGGAGGGAACATTTGTCCCCCAGCTCTGCTGCCTTCCTGGCCTTGGCAAAGCCTTTTCCCCATCAGCCTGCTGTACAGTGTGGTAAAACATGATGACTTTTACCAAATCAAAGGAGAGATGGATTAAGAATATCAAGACATTTCTGGCTGTGAAGCTGGCTCAAAGGGGCAGTGGGCTGGGGGCTGAAGCCCAGTGCCGAGTGTGGTCATGATGCCCCGGGCTGGCTCCTGCTGCAGGGACCTTATCTTGTGGCATTTCATAGTGATGGTAGTAAAACTCATGTAGCTATAAGTCTATATCCAACAGCATGACAGTCAAAAAATATGACTGTTCTCCTGCATTCTTTACAATGTTAAGCTCTAGGGATAAGCTTGATTCAATTTCATCCCAATACAAAGCTCTTAAAATGATTTAATTACATACAATTTATCTCCTATAATGCAAAAGCTAGTAAAAATGCACATCCCTTTAGTGTTTCATTTTAGTGCTGTAAGTTGAACACAGGCAATAAAGATATATAATTTGACATATGCCTCTTCAAGTCTGTACCTCAAGGATAATAACAACTGAACAATGTCCAAAGGGTAAAAAGTGATAAATATTAACAATTCTGTAAAAAAACCTGCTGCGTACAATATCACAGTGCTCTAATTTCTTAAGTGAGAAGGATGAAAAGATCTTTCTGCTAATCCACCAGGTGAGAAAATATAGCACACATATGCTGAAAAAATAGTGGGATAATAATGACATGCTGTAGAGAGGATTCTATAAATGGCAAGGACAAATCTGTAACTAGCCCAAATGAGTCTTACTGTGTGGTGCAAAAAGAAAAACGCCTCAGGTGAAACTCTCAATTTGGTCTGAGAGTATGAGGTCAAGCCTTTCAAGTGAGGTAGAGAAAAGGGGGGAGAAAAGGAAAGAGGTGTCCTTTAAAAACTTCCAACGAAATAAACAAGATTGAATAAGAGAGAACAGAATGAGCAGGAGACTGATGAAGTGCATGTACTGCTGTAGATGTTCTCATGAGTTTGAAAATTAATGAACACTGCCTAATTAACAGAGTAGAACCTAATTCCTAAACAGTGTGAAATTCATTAGTGTTTTTTGTCCCAAAAAGGCAATTCTCATTCATTAGTTATACTTGATTTTAATTAGAACTGTGCTGGAAGGACAGGATCTAGAATGGTCATGCCTGACAGCTGTTGTACATAAATTAAAAAGTATAACAACTACTGTGCTAGCTGTCTGCCTGGTTTGTCTAGAAGCAGAAAGTAGAAGATGCTTAGAACTCTCAATGAAGTTAGGCAAATCTGACTGGTTCCCTCCTTGAGCTATACATATTTCTAGTTTTCAGCAAGAAGCAAGTTACTCATTTTCTGAGTCAGAAGTTGAATTCAAATAATAATTTCCTGCAATGTAGTGCGCTATCAATTTTTGTTCTCTTTTTGAACTAAATAATATTTTAATAATCTTTAAACAGTCTGTGCTAATAAATATAACTTGAATAAACAATACTTGAAAAGGTGGTTCTTTTTGAAATTGCTGTCTCATGATCTCCTTGAGTGTTTCTTCCTCTTTGGAGTATATGAAATGGAGTGTAATTATTCTTATTTATCTTCTCATTACCATTCATGACTTTGTAGCCTTCTATCTGATCTTTTATCTGTTGTCTCTTTCCAAGCTGAAAAGTGGACTATTTAATTTATCTTTGTGTGGAAGATTTTCTGCTCCTGTAATTGCCTTTTTATCCTTCTCTGCACTATATTTCAGGCCAAAAATGAAGCCAATAGTTGAGATATGAGGACACCAGGGATTTAAACAGTGATGCAAAGAAGCTTTTTGCTCTGTTCTTTGTTCCTTTCCAAGAAATTTCTACTGCAACATTATTGTGAAGGATCTCGTCTATTAAAATAACTTAGCTATGTGTTCATTCAAAATTAATGTAGTACTAAGAGGAAGAAACGGCAGGTGTCTGTATTACTATCACTGATTACCAGTCTATTGCATAAATGAGTTTTTCTTTAGGAAGAAATGAAGAATAATGAAATCAATGGCGTGAAATCTCTGGAACATAGAACATCTTTGGAATTTATATTTCTCACCAAGTGTGTGCATAATATCAGGCTTTTTCACTGCTACTATTTCCTTCTGTATCTTTACTTGAGTACTTGTACTTGCCACAGGGGAACTTTTCACATTGAGTTTTTGGGGTATATCATCACTTGTGTGTGTGAAAGCTCATACTTTTCAGCAGGTGCTAGTGAAAATGAATATCCTTTAATATAAAATCAGGTCCTTTTACTGAAATGAAGGCTCTAGCAGAAGTATTTATTTGAGAGAAGCAATAGTGTTAATGAGTGTGCAAAGACCACAGAGTCGTTGTTAGCAAGCCAACTGACATGGCAAAAGTGGCAACACTACAATGCTCAGCTACATGAATTGTTCAAGTTAGTGAGGTTCAGAATAGTCAAGTTTCACTGCAAATCAAAACCGAGAGCTAGGTTTTAAGGACCTGTCAGTAATCCAGATGTACTGACTTCAGTAGACACACATCGAACCCTACACCAGTGTAATCATTTCACTGGGTTTCTTGGCAGCGACCCTGATCTGGTCTGACAGCAGTGAAAGGAGAATGGAGCTGCTTTTTTTAGATCTGATCCATGTGCTATTTGTGGCATGGTTGCTGTCCCAGGACCTCTGCATACATTTTTGTACATATCTGGAAAATTCTGTAAAAATCAGTTTTAGTAACAATTCACATTTTTTTAGCATTTTTTTAAAGATAAATGAAAGGTTTAGAGACATAAAAGCTTGTTTCATTTTCAGATACCTTCTACTAGGGCCACTATGGGCAGGTGGAAGCGGTTTCTAACTCCTGTTTAACTGGTGCAAGATGATTTGTCTCAAAGTAACACTGATCTCCTGGCTGAAGGACACAGGAAGTCCTTCTAAAGTTCCTGAGGCTTCTGTGGCTCTCCTTTTGTGTGACAGCAATAGCAAAAGAAAACATGAATGAACCAGGACAATATATTACCAATCTTGCATTTTCTGTGGTTGCTGCAGCTAGTCATGACTTCCTTGAAATGGTGCAACACAGCACAAATGCTGGACCCCTATAGGGCACTGATAATTTCCAGACTATCAGTTTTCAGGCTGGCTATGGTGAGTATCTCATTGGCTTTGCCTGTCATCCTCTGACTTAGCTGATCTGGAATTTGGCTTTTTCTCTTTGAAAAAAGAAAAAGTAGCCTAATCTAGCTCTAACTTCAAGCAAATGAAGACTTCTTTAACACATCAGTGATGATGAAAGCCAAATGAACAGTTAATGTGGACTTCCTGCTGCATTTGTGCCAGCTTTGTGAAGAAGGTGTAACAACTCTTCCAAAAACTATGTGAAAAACTCACAGATTATAAACCAGGACTTAACCATTACTGGTAAGGTCACAAAGAAGGAAAGTCTTAGTCTGTGGAAAACCCTACAAGGCCAACTTTCAGCACTACTGAGACTGCTAGAAATGTCTCTTAGTAGCTGTGCTATGCTAGGGCCTTCATTCAAGTGTGTGAGTGATCCAGAACATGGTTTGTTCAGGGCTGATGTTCCTCCATACTGCATAAATAAGACATTTAAGCTGCCTCAGGTGGGGCATGTGAGAAATTCCCATAGGCACTACATTACAAGGAGTCAAGATCTGGTAGCTGAGACAGAAGCTGCTTGAATTGCACATCCAGCTCTTAAACTCAGACACCAGAAGAACTCCACTGGTTTTCAGCAACTACTGTAGATGCCCTGAATGAACCACTTACATTCACACAGTAAGCATACGCAATTGAGCCCACCTGGACTGCTGTCCAAAGCCATCTGTAATATGTGATGCATACCTCCCCATCATAAAAGCCAGTGAGGTTTGTTTGCAAGCTGCTGAAAGTAAATGTAATATTAATTTCTTTGAGCATGGTAATGATTTTTGTCCATGCAGGCCACTGCGAGTCAGTGATGGCAATGGAAAACATACAAATTGAAAGGAAACTTGGTTCTTATCCTGTATGCTCTCACATCTAATTCCTAGCATTTTTTTTAAAGGAAAGGTACCTTTCTTCTCTCCTCTGCAGCCTCCAGCTTTTTCTGGATCTCCTCAAGAGAGAGTTCTTTCTTCTTTGGAGAAGCTAAAGTTCGTGGTGCTTCTGAGACTGGAGATGGTGGCTTTAGGATCAGTTCAAAGGCTTGGCCTGAGGCACGTTTGTTGATTTGTTTCACTTCCATATCTGCACAATAAAGTGGGAAATGGTAAGCCCTTCAATAAGCCAGCAGTATTGAGGAGAGATCAGAAGCACAGACAAAAGACTTGGCATCTTTGTCTTGGGCATTTTAAATGCAATGTCAGATTATGGGCTGAAAACTGTTCTCAGGAGTACATTCCATTTTATGTCTAATAGCTTAATTATACCTTAATGTCTTAAAGATAAAAATTTACAGCAATTTTGGAAGCTTATTGGGGTTCTGTGCCATATCACACCCTCTGCGAGCAGTGCCCAAGCTGATTAATTTTTTAAGCATGCTTTCATCTTTTTTTCACTTCTTTGAGAATTATGTCAGCTAAGAAGAGCTGTAATTCTCAACTGGGGAGTAGGAAAGTACAGCTCAGTATGAGAGGGCTAGCTTTAAAAGTTTAGTTAGCTGATATTAGGAACAATACCCAGCATCATCTACAATCAGGAAAAAGTAATAGCTCAAACTAGTAAATAAATTGTTAAATCAGCAAAATACTCCCTGACTAACACTATAGACTGGGAGGTGAACTGAGTCATTTCCCAGCACTAGCACATTATCTGATCTGCAGGATGATTTCCAGAAAACGTCACTCACCATCGTATTTATAGATGTTCATGTTGCGAGGTTCTGGGTAAAAACAGGAGCAGATCAGAGAGAGCATGGACAGCTCCTTCATCTTTTCCTTGTAAGCTGAAAAGAGAAATCTTGTTAGCATGCTTCACTTACTCAGCTGCTCCTTAGGGAATTTCTAGCTGAGCTGACTGGCTGGGGACCAGCAAGCTTGCTCTGTCACCCACCTGGCAGATTTCTCTAGAATATTTACTTTCAACTATTTCTTCTCGACATTGAGGCTTTATCAAATCACACATTTGATGCTCAGTACTGCAGAGACAGCATCTGATCTCCTACATGACCTCAGCCTTGGGCGTAATGCAGACAGTCCTCTCTGGTTTATAGAAAGTGAATCTGGCTACCAGGAAATGTATTTAGCATTGGAAGAATGCCATGACTCCACTCTCTCCTGGCAGGTGGAGAGAGACATGAAGATCTTACAAATTCTCTGACGTATCCAAATGCAATTGAGAACAGCTCTGAAACGCTGCCCATGTATTGCCATAGGCAGATGCTGAAGACATTATCTGTTACAAATGAAAACGTCATCCAGATAATTAAAAATAAAACCAGAAATGAGGATACATTTATCAAATCCCTTGCATAATGTCCTTAATGTGAGTAACTACTTGAAACAAAGCTATTCCTTTGCCACTTAGTGGCCAAAGCATGTTATTTTCACACTCAGGTCTAGTGTGTATCAGCTTATGCAACAGATACCCTTGTAATTCACCTTTATGGTGTTATCTTTACTGGCTTTATAATACTGCTAGGCCCCAGCCATGAACTGAGGAGGCAATGGCCTAGAAAAGGTGATACCAATAACTAATCTTTATGCAGTGTTCTGCACTCACCCTTTCTGATCGCTTGGAGGCAAGAAAAGAGTCTTGTACTTGGTCACTTGGCAAGTCATTGACAGAGCCCAGCTCTCCTGGGTCCTGGACAATATCACAGCCAGTCCATATACGTTGAGGGGGGGTTGATAAAAATTCATCTTGGCATACACAAATCCCTGCTACTATCAATACATCTTCAGAAGCAGATTCTCATTTGCTGCCAGCATGTGAAAACATGGCTAAAAATGTAGGTGTCCTGAAAGTATTGTACTTAACAGTGAGTGCACAGAAGACACTGGCAGGTTGCTAAACAAATTGAAAATGGACATTGTGTGGAGTGTTAAAGACACGGTCATTGACAACACCAGCTGAAAGATAAATGTTCTTGTACAAGATCTGCAGAGTCACTGCTAAAATGTATACCTGGAAATATATTTGTAGATAGAGACATAAAAAAACATCCTAGGAAACTTGTTTTTTGGGGCCGTTGTTATTTTTTTATCTCTGCTTGACATTAATGATGTTTTATTTTCTAGCAGCATTTAAAACAATTAGAAAAAGGTGTTTGTTCTCCCAGCTTGCCATCTGCAAAACACAGCTGGAGAAAGACAAGAACATGCTCATCTCTCTTTCCTTCAGTGCTTCCTTTCACTGAAAGCCCACTGGCAAAAGCATTGTCCTATTTCATTCTGGGAACTGACAGAATTAGGATGACTTTTCATACTTTACAAGAATTGCATTTTCTTTTTTCATGGTATTGATTTAGTGCCCATTTGAATACTCACAGAAATTCTGGAGGCTGCTATGACCCTGGGAACCAAACAACCTGCCATATTGGCAAACACTGCTTTTACTATAGTAGACTTAAGGGTTGAGGGCATCACAGGAAATGAAGAGCAACACACCTCCTCAGGTGTCCAACATCAGCACATTGTGACATGTCTCCCTTGACCAAGCTTATTTGGAAGCATCGAGTAGCAGCAGCCTTGCTTTGCTCAGCTGTCCTTTCCTTAAAGATTTCCTTAAACTACATTTTAAAAACCTGAAAGCAGTAATGTTAGCCCAATAAGTGGTCTGATTACAAAGTGGCTGGTCCATATCACATAGGTTAAACTGGAAGGTAACTGTACTTTCCCAAATCCCAAGGGGTAAGTGTTTTAGTCGTGGAAGCCTGTTCTCTCAAAGAGAAAGGTTTTCCCATGAAGAGCACAGCTCACATAGACCAGACAGTTGACAGCACAGCATTTGTGCAATCTGCACAGGACCTCTTGTGTAAGCAGAAATAGGCACAAAAATTACCTGCCTTGTAGTGGAGCTTTTAAAAACCCTTGAAGACACACAGTGGTTGCAATGAAGTTTATTTTCCAAATGTGTTTCAACTGGCTTGCTAATTATGTATGTCCTTGTGCAGTCATGTAGGGTACATATTCCATTAACTGTGAAAGCTAAATGAAGGAAAGTAAATGATGGTAATTGTAACACTACAGAAGCTTTGATAGGGAAATTGCTGGGAAAGAGAAATGCTGACAAAAGATGATAACAGAACCTTTTTGGTTATATGCAGCAAGATCTAAATGTATATATGCATTAAAAACTTTAAAGTTGGACAAGAGAAGAACACTGATTTTTGCTAAAACCAGAAGGGAATTCAGTATCGGCAATTCTTGCAGGTTTGCTGTGAGTATACTAGCATTTATAGGTGTTCCTAAATTCTGAAATTGTGTCATTATTTCAGAACCTTACGATCATAGTTTTAAGCCAACTTCACCCTTTTCTCAAACTTCAGGCATTACTTTCAACACTACATTTAAAAACTCTGTTGGGAGAACATCCATGCTCTTCCGTTTTGGGCTCTTTCCTTGCTGGTCCAGGTCAGATCTTCAGGGGCCTTCCAAGGGTGCCAGTGCTACATCTGCATGTACAAGAATGGAAGTGCAGCAGGACTGGACCTCTAGAGAGAAACAATTCTAAGGATTTCATGTCCATACTGTATAATTTTGGGGATCTTTTCTTCCCACTGGTCTGGTCCCATGATCTGAACAGCCAGTAGGGCCTGGGGCATGGTGGATGTACTGATAATACTCACCTTCCAGTTTCATTACCTATCAAGTAAACCTGTTTGTGCTCCAACATCACTCTGAGGTGTGTAACAAAGCATGGTCAATCGGGGTGTTTTGATCCTCTTTGAAAATGCTCTACCGATCTCAAATAACATGTTTAGTCAGATACACTCCATATTCCTCTGCTAATGACAGAAAAGTAGCCCATCCCCAGTCCTGCACTTGCCCAATGAGTGAAACTACTAAGGCAGAGCCCTATGGATGCCATTAGAAGTCAGCAAACACTGATTTACTGCTGGGAGAAACAGGAAGGTTAAGGAAAACAGTGCTAACCCATCCTGTCTGTTCTCATCTGTTATCCAGTAGCTATAAGGAATTTTTTACAGTTTACACTGCAAAATGAAAATCTGTCCTGACTGATGGGCCATGGGCAATTTGGGTCACATTCTGTTCCTTGGCAAGCACAGCTCAGACAGATTTCTGTGTCACAGCAGAGACCATTACTCATAAGCAAAACTATTTTTAACATGTGAAGGCAGAGAGAAAAGTGTAAATGTTATTTAAAATTAACATCCAATGAAGGCAAATCTGTTGATGCCTTTTGCCTTATTGAATCCAATCACCATATAATAAATGCATTATACACATATATTATATATGTATAAATTACATATATTTATGTATAATATTACTGCATTTTGACATTTCTAGTACCACTAGCCAACTACCTCTTGAAGTTCTGTACAGATGGAAGGAAAAAGAAACTGGCAGACTGTTCACGGTCAAAATGTGCAACCCCTAACACAGCTCAGCCCTGTGTTCCCTTGCCAGAAACCTGTATGACAATCATCTTTCTAAGACTGTACTGAAATCCTGCTTAGCTTTCTTCTTTGGAAGAGACTGAAGCATCAAGCATGAAATGCAGACAGAGAAGACCTATCACATCTGTCTTTTATCTCCATTTCTGACAGATGTTATCGACAGTGAAGTTTGTTAAAGATTTAATTTTGTTAATGCTCCCTCTGAGGTGCTAGAGTTTTTGGTTTGTCAAGACAATACTTTAAGTCATATCATTTTTTGAACACCAACAGTAAAACTCTGTTGGTCACTAATTTTTTTTTAAAAATAATCCGTTTTAGCAATGTGCTGCATCCTTTCCTGTCATGAGACGATGTTATATCATCACCACTGTATTGTTTCCCCACAGCTGGTGAGGAATTTGAAGGAAGTTGCATGATGAGTGTTGGTAAAGTGGCAAACTAGTAGTGGGACAAGCAAGAATACTGGGAGAAGTAAAACTCAAACTGGGGCATGAGTAATACAGAATTTACATACAATTTAATTTTTGGCATGTCTGAGATCTGAGTCTGGGATTCACTTAATGTTGGCCCTCATTTAAGGCAGCTACTTTGCAGCAATCATGAAAGCTTAATTTTTAGTCAATGGAGAGATAAGGACTCCCGGAGAATGACAGTCCCACTCAGATCTCTAAGATAAATAAATTAGTTTGCCTTAAGGCTGACAAATCCATTTCTACTGTCAGAAAGCCTGAAGATGGAGTAGCCAGTGATGGAGGGAATGAAAGCAAAAGCACCTGCAGTAAATACACCTTATCCAGCCCTTATCCTCAGCCACGAGTGACATCTCATTTTGGTGGTTCAAATAGATGGAGCTTCTTTTTTATTACTGCCTCTCTGAATGCTCAACAGAGTATTTGATGTGAGTCCATCTCACAATCTTATGCATATGTGCGCTTTTCCAGTTTCCCCAACAAAAATAAGGTTGCTTTACTAACATCTCATGGGCACTTTTATGGTCTACAATACTTGCCTGTTTCACTGTTGGGAAAGGTGGCACAGGATCCTCATTCACCTGGAGCCATTCTTTGGTGGCCAAATCTTTAAAATTGCACTATCAATATACTGCAATACAGTTTAAGATAGAGATGAGAACAGAGTTTTGGTCATGTCCCCTGTCCTTGAATGTTTTGATATTTCTACATCTAGGCATAGAATAAGCAAGTAGTATGAAAAAGTGACAAGAACAGAAAACAAGGAAGGGAAATTGTGCATCACTAAATTTTCTGTCAACACTGACTAGTATTTTCTTCCATATGCCCAGAGAAAGAGAAAGGAAGAACTTGGATAGATCAAATCTGCTTCTGCAGCAAGTGAGTGTTTCTAAAAGTAGTTTTAGGCATTAATTTCTGTAACCCTCAAAACCTAGGTTTTGGCAGAAGTATCATCAGTTTTATTCTCTCCAACAGCCCTTTAACAAAAGGCTTTAAAATGGTTTGGCATGGAATTAAGCATTAATGTCATTCATAAAAGCACAGTGTGGCCATGAAATTAGGGATCACTGTAGCATCAATTCTTCAAAACACAAAAAACCAATGACAGCAACAGATCTGACCCTTCAGCTTCCTATTAAGACTGTGTCAACTTGTACCAATGAACTCTGTCATTGAGTGCAAGGCCTTGCATACTACTTGCACAGCATAATTCAGCCCAGGATCTGTCTGGAAAACCCATCCCATGGCTTACACAAGAAGCTGTTTGCTTATGAAAAGACTGTCTAGTAATGACTTTCTTGCATTATGATACACAGATACAAACACAAGCAAACATGCTAATTGGAGGTACAGGTCTAACTGAAAATTGCCTCTAAATTTACAACTCTATCACTGACCATGACTATGGCTTTTTGGATAAAAATGGACTACTTCAGATATCATGTCTGTGATATTTTACTCAATGTGTGTGGTTAGAGTCAAATGCCTTTGTTCACTTTCTGATGTCAGAATGTTAAGATGTAAAGTTATTATTCTGTATTATTTCAATGTATGTAATTTCATTGCTGAAACAATGAAGAAAACCCTTTACTGAACCCCAACTATTATAGTCATCTGTGACATGAGTTAGTAGGACTACTTTGTTGTGTATTGCCAAAATAATATTTTGCTGGAAGGGTATTTTCAAATTTAAAAAAACATAAAAAACCTTGTCATGGTTACTCAAAATGAACAGAGATGCAGACACGTTACCATAGTGAAGCTCTGTTTTCTGTTTATTGAAATGAAAACACACACATTTCTTCTAGTGTGGAAGGAATACAACATACATGTGCCTGTCCAGGGCCTCAGGGGCCCAAGAGCCTCACCACACTGAATGCTGTTGGATTCATGGGAAGAACAGACAAAAAAGCCATGGGCTAACTTCTCCTCCTTCAGCTCTGCAGAAACTGATCTGGAGAAGCATCAGAGCCAAATGCTGTTCTCTCTTCTGAGCTTCCCCTTTGCATCACACTGGCTTGAGGAAGTCCCTGGCAGTTCAGTTCCAAGAGTCCTCTGGGACTGAGGGAAAGGCAAAGGACACAGTGCTAATATGGAGCACTGTGGCCCTCCTGAAAATCATCTGAACTCAAGAGAACTTCAGCCAAAGAGGAAACAAAAATTCCAGAGATATAATTTTTTCCCCAATGGGGTAAGACTTTCTTTAAGGTCTGCTTTGCCTTTACAATTGTATCAAGGTTTCCCCCAATATTTCCCTCTGTACCTCTACAACCCATCTGGCTTCCCCTAATTTTCTTCCCATAGACCTTTTTTGTGTAGGAAAGGATGTAAGGTACTAAAACAGACTTTCAAGACAATAGGAAGGATGAAGAGTGAGGAATAAACTTAAAGGCTACAGTACACCTAACAGCTTTATTTCCTCCTGCTTAACTGAACATAACTATTTAATTTTTGTGCAGTGAGAAGCTTGAGCCCTGTTCTTCAGATGGTTTGGCAGGATGCTGATGTTTAAGGTGCTGAACTTGTGTCTACTTTCATAAAAGGCCACCACAAACACAGTAGTTCCTGATTGTCACATAAGTATGAAACTCATGTGAACATCAAGAGTCTGAAAATCCTTAAGGCAGCCCCATCTGCTGTCTCCTGTATTCTGTGGAAGCCAAAAAAGACTGTGGAAATTCAGCTATGGCATGATGTGAACCAAAGAGAATTTCCTGAATGTGAACTGGATGGAAGAAGGGAATAGACTGTAGCAGCTGCACCGGGAGGAAATAATCTTCCCTAGCTTGCTCATCTTACCTGCTTGAGAACCATTGTTGGTTTTGTTACATACCAATCCACAGGGAAAATAGTCTTTTTTGATTTCCATTGTATCAAGTTTGACTCTGTCATGTCTTACAGAAAAATCTGTTTTGGTTTTAGTTTAGCACTCCTGTTAGAGTAGTAGTAAGGATTCTGCATGTATCATTCTGCGTCTGATCCTATCACTGTTTCCTGTTCTCAAGAGAAATCCCTTTCCCCTGAGCTATCACTTAGAGTCTCATATGAACAATTTAAGGAACAAAACCTTGAGCTCTGGAGTTTCTGAATGGATGAATTTGCTTTCCATGATGCAGTGCTCAGCCCGTATAATGTATTTCCTTCACACCGTATGCCTGAAGAGTTGATATACCCTTTGACCAGCACAAAAAGCCATTAAATTCTTTTACTTCTGAGACAGGTTGCATAAAAAATGGCTTCAAAAGACAGATGTTTCACTACAAAGTTTCCACTAACATGGCTTTGAAGATCTCTACTGGTAAGCAGTGCTGAACCAGGATCTCAACCTCCATGCAGGCTAAAAAGCAGTGTTTTCAGCATTTTCTCAGCATTTCTGGGATAAGGGCTACCAACTGGACTTGCTTGCCATAACAGCAGCCTAATGGAGTTTGCTTTAGGACTTCTCTGCAATAGGACAACATCAAATTGCTGATCCTTCCCTCAGAAGTGACCAATGTAGTGCTTAGGAGATCCCCAAGCCATGCTTTTTCCTGGGTGCAAAACTGTGAAGCTTGGCTTGGTTCTGGGGTCATGCCGGCAGCTGAAGCACCAGAGGAGGACTTGCAAAGGAGCTGAAACTTCTTGAGTGTCTAAGTGTGGGGTGGGGAGAACTGAGTAATGGATTGGAAGCTACCAAGCCTGCAAGCAACCCCCTTTTCCTCAACAGCCCTGGCACGCAGGCATCAGCCACCACAACAGCAGTGTGTCTACAGCATGCTGCTGAACCGAGCACTGGTAGTAAATGAAATTTCAAGTCCTTGTGGTAAGCGCACTAATCTACCCTAGACCATCAGAACATCCAGGGCTAGGCTACCAGAGATGGCTGCTGTCTCCCAGTGTGCTTTTAGGTTCATCTCACCATTGCATTGCGGGAGCATCAGCTGAGATCTGCACTACTTTCTGTACAAACACGTCAGATGCAAACACCCTATGCCAAAGAGCTCACAGTCTAAGTAAGAAAGACAGGTGAGGGATTCTGGGAAAAAAATGACCCAGAGGTGAAGAAGAACTGCCTCAGGTCATAGACCTGTTCTATAGGAAAGCTTCTTGGGAAAAAGAGTTCTGAATTCTGTATAAGTGACATCTCTGCTGGCACAGGCTGTCTCTGCCAGTGCTGCAGGCAATATGTGTGCTGGCTGGTGAAACAGCCCCTTGAGCGAGGATGCAAATCTAATATGATGAAATAGAACAGCAATGTTTTAGTCGTGTTGCCTACTACGATCAAACAGCATCTTCTTAAGGCATGAATCATGCTACGAGTTCTGGTCTAGCAAAGTAAGACTGGGTTACTGGAACAGGGTATGAAAAAGCTGGGTTCCAGTATTACTTTTATTTATCTGAATCTGAACCTCAACCGTGTATTTTTGGAATGGTGGCATTTATTTAGTTTTTCCTGATGAACTCTGAAGAGGCTTTCACTGACTTAATCTGGCATCATCCTTGCCCCTTTATGTAGGCTGGACAAACTTTTCCTGGTCTTGCATCACCCGGCCATGCATCATCACTGGCACTGGGTGTCATTTCATTCTGTGCCATCTGTCTTTTGTCATGCCTAGAGACTTAATGACATAATCTTGCCTATTGCCAGTCTTCATAATGGAAATAAGAGCTCTGTTACTGTGTCTTTTTATCTGGACACAGTAGATCCTGTCTGGGCTTGTAGTGATAATATTTCAATTACGTTATGAAATCTCTTCCCTCATCTCTGGACATTACAATTGAATTGTTAAAACTAAGCTTCTCCAGAAAGCAAATCTTAAGAGAACTACTCACATGTTCCAGAAGCAAACCGTTGATACAGAAAGAAATGGACCGCTATGATTCAGGCAAGTCAAGCATTAAGAAAGAATGGGTAAAAAAATCCAACATTTCTTGTTTTCATCTTTCAGAGTATGTCATCTGTTTTGGAGTACCTCAACTGAGGGAAAAGAGATGGATTGCTACACCACCAGTTTCCATTAACAGGCCAGTTCTTTCCACTTTCCTGGACTCAGATATGCACATAGTTTTAACAGAATTAAAGGTCTGATATAAAACGTAGCCTTTTTATAACTCATACAGGGGTTGTAACCATAACCTTCATTAATACACATTCTGTGTCATTCTGAAGTGCAGATACCTTTGATACCTTCTAGTATTTTCAGAACTGTACTTTAAACTAATGAAGATAAAATATTAGTTAGTGGCAACCTGAGGTGCAGAAAATAATAAGCAAAATAAATTGTAAGGTGCATTTAATTTTTTTTTCTTTAGAAAAAAAAGAAACTGGGCAATTAGCTAAGTAGAAATTTGTACTTATATTATACAATAAAAATGCAATTATAATTTGTGATAGGGTTTGACTCTCACTCTCTACATTCCAGTAATTAAATGTATTCCCTGCTTGCTGAGTCATTTCACTGAGTGCAGAACCTACTGAAATTATCTTCCCACCATAAATATCAGGATAATTCATTTTAGAGAAAATATGCTGCTGTCAGGGCTGTGGACAGTACCCTTCAAACTAATAATTTCATACAGATTAGAAACCCCATTTTATAGTCTCTGACTATCAAATACATGGAACAATTTGTTAGTTTATATATGTGCTTACATAAAAATGTATATATCTATATATGCAAAGCTTTATTTATGCAACTTTATTGGTTGATTTTGAGCAATTCACATGTATTTAATGTACTTAACCCAGAGCCTAATATGTGTAACTGCATCTTTATGCTACACAATCACTCTCACTGGCTGCCATGACTACCGACTAAATGTCAAAATGCAAAAGCAAACAAAAGGAGACAGTCTGAAAAATTCAATTTACTTTGGGGTTTTGAATGGAATTTTAATTTTGTAAGACGTTTTAAAATAAGAATGTCTCATCAGTTTGAATAAAGGCATTAGTTTGCTTTCTTCACAGAATTGCAAATGACATATGTAAGCAGATTACTTATAAAGGAAGAGTTCCTATGCTTGCAATAATACAATGGCACACACATTATGACCATGTTAATTAACAGCAGTATTTTAAATCTGAATGCCAGAATGAAACAAGCTCCTAGTAAATGACTTCTGAATTTCTGTATAGAACTGTTTGATTTTAGGGTTTGCCTGTCAACATAACTCGTGTTTGTGGAAGATTTTGCTTTAAACCCAAGGAGGTATCATAATGGAAACTTTGTTACTCTGATGGTTTAATTCCATTTTTTTCATAACAAAAACTATAGAAATGTAAATGTCTTAAACAAATTTAAGTCTACTCAATATGGTCTACTCAATGTGAGAGCAAGGGGCTGTATTTATTTTTATTACAAGGTATTACAAAGGACTGAATTTCTGGGTTTAGAGAAAAGTAGTCCTTGATTTAAGAACGTCTCCCTATGTAGGAAGCCTATCAAATGAGTGTTTATCCTTGGAGAAATCCTTTCGTTCAAAAATAGTGTGTTTAGCTTTTGAAGGACTTTTGAAAGTATTGCAGAGAGTAAGCAAAAATGACAGCAATTCCCTCATCAGCCATGATGAGACAAAGCAGACACTGTAAAACTCATCTTCTCTTTTGGCATTATCTCCTAACAAGTGGGTAGTAGAATGACTAGGAAAAGAATCCTTTGGCAGGTCACCAAATCTAGAAACTAGGGCTAGTGTGAAAGTTTATTTTTACAGCATTGAAAGACATAGGATAATTTTCTGTTGGTCTTCTACACAGTCCAAAGGAAAGTACAAATGCCCAAGTGAGGTCCTGGATGATGTTTCAGTGTGTGACTACCTAAATCCGTAACTGTCAATGCTGAGGGATGAAGTCTAGGTACTCAAACAGGAATGGACACTCACGCAGAGACATTTTAACAAATAAATGTAGAGAAATAAATTCAGCATGTGCAGGTTGGGTTCAAAAGTCTCACGAGGAAGAGAGTTTGGGGTTATTTTTGCTATTTCTTCCACCTTTAAAAGAAAGGGTCCAGATTTGGAAAGCAGAGAAAGGAAGCAGAGGTGTGTGTGAATGAGCAGAAGGGGAGGTTGGGTTCGTCATCGTTTGGAGATATTTGGTACTGCGGAGCTGCACCTGAGGTACTACATCCAGTTTTGGTTCCCCCAGTTTAAAGGGGACATGGACGAACAGGTGAAAATCCAGTGGAGGACTCCCAGGAAGGTGAGGGACCTGAGGCATGTGGCCTGTGAAGGGTGGTGGAGGGGGCCCAGCTTGTTTAACTGGGCAGAGGAGTGGCTTAAAGGATAATGTACTAGCTGCTTACAACTATTTGAAGGAAAGAACAATGAAATGACAGAATCAAACTTTTCCAGAGGACACACATCTCTTACTCTGTGGCTTTCAGATTTTTCTTCATGATCTTTACCTAAATGATCTATGCAGCTATTATTGCTAATTACCAGATTTATACTCCTACTATTCTATCCTACCACGTCTTTCTGCATATATGCAAACATTTGATTGCCTCTATTATGAAAATAATGATACCACTCCACAGCATGTTGCTAAAATTTATCATGGTTGGGCGCAGATTATAAACATTATTGAGCATGATAACTGATGTACAAAATTAATGAGAGAAAAAAAGAAAGATAAAAAATGACATTGTCTCCCTAGAAACCATTCCAATGCTGCAAAGAAATTAGTATATTTTTCAGAATTGGTTGAATTGGCTTAGAGAGAACATTTGCTGCTGGCATGCTTTTCTTATAATTGATGCTACAATAAAATTAGAACAGGAACCACTAGTCACAGGAAGCAACCTGTGTTTTCAGTATCTTTGCTCTGATTTCCATAATAAAAACAAATGGATTTTTGAAGATGTAAAATTAATGTATAAATATCTACACTATAACAATTTATATGGACTTTCAGTTATGTGACTGTTCCCAATTAAGTCTTTTATAACCCATCTCTCTTTTTGATCTTTCTATTCTACTTCCCTTCTTTATACTGCTTTTCAATTTACTGGTTTTTTCCTACTCTGAAATATTAGTGAAGATTCCTAGAGTACATTTGCTCTGTCAGTCTACTTATCTCTCTGCATCTATGTATGCATGTATATATGTACACATGTATGTATTTATTTATCTCTCTATTTTTCTGCAAAACTGGCCTCCATTTAAAAGATCTTGATGAATTCAGAGACACTGCTCTGTTACTAAATTAACCACATGAGGAGTTGATTCCTGCAGAGATGTTCCACTGATTGCTGGTATGAGGGCACTTGGCTCATTTAGAATAAAAAAAGATCTTCACTTGCAAAATGGAATTTTCAGGGCACTGTGCACCAGCATCAACAGTCTGTCATTAGTGGCAAATGTGAACTTCTCTGTTGCTCAGCCTGCCCTTTCTAACAGCTTATCAAACCTCCAGGATTGGCTTGCCCATTGAATTTTTAATATGTTCTAAAATTAGCAGGTGCTGGATGTAGCCAAATGTCAACTTGTAACAGTCTGTTTTGTCTCTTCTGTTATATAATCAAGTTCTTTTTTTTTCCTGTCAAAAAAATAAAAATCTCTTTTCCCGCATTATCAAATTCTCCTTTATTAGTGTAGCTGGCTTTTACATGACTTTTCAAAATAATAAAGGACGAGCTTCTTTCCTAAGATGATGGCTTGGGAGATTTTAAAGGGGAAAAAAGAGATTCATCAGATATAAATCAACACAGATCGACTACATCCATAGATTTCCACAGGTTTAGGATCTAATTCTAGCAAGACTGGTGTTCCTGGCCTTTGCACATCTTAGCCACTTAAACATGTCACTTGTACACCACAGTCAGCCATGGCTATTTCCCATGTTGTGCCACCTTTTTTCCCCATTGCATTAGAAAATATGGGAGACCTCCTTCCACTGAACATCACTTTGTTAAATTATAATTTTGCCTACACTATTGCTGGCAGGAAGGCTGCCTCTTGTTAAACTTTGGAAAAGCTTTTAGCTGAAAATGAAAATGACTAGGGAAAAATACACGCACATGGTGAACTAAACAAGTGCTTATTCTATTTGTTTGAAAGGTTCTAGTGCCAGGAAATCATTCTTCATTTCAAAAAATCTGTCCAGGCCTGGCTGTGGAATAAATAATTGAAATACTGGGTTTCAGGCTTCAGCCATGGCTGAGAGATACAAATTCAAACTTTACAGCTAGTTTCTCTCAACACACTTTGTACTGGGCAGGACTGATTTCACATGGGCTGAGAGTGATGCTGTGGAACAGAGGAGCACTGCAAATTGAAAAAACAAGAGGAAACAACTATCCTGTGGTCTTAATTCCTTTCCTTCTGGCATCACAGAAGTGTGAACGACTACAGGACGGAAGGGGCTGTGTGAAGGGATGAGAACTGAATCTGCATGGTGAAAAAGATTGCTGAGAGCAGACAAATTAAAACAAACAAACAAACAAAAAGAAAACCCAAGCAGGTAAAGTCAGTCAGGGGATGGGAGGCTTAAAACTGGACCAGGAATGAGAGTGATACTTGACTGACTGGTTAATGATATTGGGTTAAGAAAATCAGGGAAAGGAAATGGACTGGAACTGGAAATCAGTAGGTGGTGGGGATAGAGCAGATGGGAAACTGATTAAGAGAGCAGATTTTTCACAAGAAAGTTGAGAGTCATCTGAAATCTTCCTGACTGCTAGCCCAGACTTTCCTCTACACGTAAATGACATTAAAAGACTATAATATTAGAGTAGCTGTTGAGGGACAGACTGGGGTCCATATGATATAATGTTCTGTTTCCAGAATACTTTTTCTTAATTTTGTTTTAATCTAGGAAATACTAAATATAATTTCTCAACCTTAAATCATAGATTACTTCTGTTTGCTTATCTAAATGTCTTGATTTTGCTGCAAGTATTTATTCTTATTATTGCATTTTTTTACTCTTGACAATACTGTTCATATCTTGGTGCAGAAACTAAGATGCCAGCAGAGCTGAGACCTCTAGAATAGTCCTGGCAAGCTATACAAATTGGTAATTCCAATTGTGCAGAAGACTTGAAAATGCCTCTATCATGTTTAATCCTGTTTTTCAGACCTTTCATCATAAGAAGGTGAAATTTTTTACACTGTTAACCAAATGCAGTATGGTTCTCTAAGTAAGATATTCCCTTCTTGAAGTTTCACTAAAAAAACCACACCCCAAACAACCAAAAAACCCCCAAAACAAACAAAGGGAATGCACTTTAAAAAGGAGTAACTTGAATTCTCAACGCACTTTAAAATAAACACCTTAATATTACTTTACTTAAGAAGTCTATATTTTACTTAGAAATGATGATGTTCAGAGGGAGAGCATAATTTCCCAGCAAGAAGTTATTTGCCTTGAGAACAAGTATTTTGTTGGTAAATATTAAACATTTACATATTTAAATCAGGAGTAAGGGCTTCATTCCTATCTACAATACATAATATTGAAAGCTCACTGACTACAGTCTCAACAGCAGCAAAACACATCTGAGCACATAGAAAAGATATTAGCTTAGACATATTTTTTTTTTAAATTACATCTACATAGTAAATTAAATAAACACGAGTACCTGGAGAAAAAGAATGGCTATTCAAGTGACATCAATATGACTTGGGTGACATCAGTTGCTCTTTCTTTTCACATGAATAATGGAAGAAACAAATATATCAATATAGTCAATAGGCTAATAAAATGCACTGCAGAAGTAAATTTAGCTTTCAAAAAAGATCTGTAAAAAATTATAGAGATTTATTAATGTATTTATTTTAAGTTAAGAATTTCCCAGGAGCATGCAACATCTCTTACAGGGCCATTCAGGTAACTGGAGGATTTGCAGTACAAACATACTAGGAAAACAAATTAAAAAAATATACTTTTTGCTACACATTTATATACCAATGTTGGAAAAAAAAAATTTATGTGTCTTTGACCTGACTGTGGTTTTACAGTCTTTTGAAAAGAGAAAATAATAACTGTAATAATAGTGGTCACTCCAGGGAGCTCTGCAAAGGAAATTATATCAAGAGTCATCCTAGTGGAAACCAGATGATGAATTTGAACATGTGTATCTCAGAAATTTTAGTCCAAAAAGACAATTCGTGTTTTCAATAACTTTGAAAGGATCAAAAATAACATCAAGATCAAAAGTTAGAGCTCTGAAATTACTTAGTGACTAGTGAATATATTTAAATGTAAAAAAACTTAAGCATTAAAAGGTACTTTACCTATCTCCAGGTAGAGCATACCTTAACTTAAAATAAATTCCCAATTTGTAAACCTCTATGTCAATCAGTTTTATAAAAATACACACACAATTATTTCTTCACTACCTAAGAAATTCCCTAAGGATTATTAAAAAACTCCCTGAATAGCACATAATGCTAATACAGATTTAGAAGGTAAGTTGCTCTGTTTCCTAATCTGATTAGCATGGATTTTTGCAACTTCTACAACATCAAATCACAGTTACACATTACCATACAGTATGGAACATAACCTCATGTCCTAACTATGAGGTAGGTACCCAAGATTCTCCCCATCTTAATGGAAAGAAAGTCAGGTCATAAAATGATTAACCTATAAATCCAATAAAGGAGGTGGGTGCCTAAAATCATTTTTAAGAAAAGCTCAGGTTTTTAAATCCAAAATGTGGATCCTGCAAGTCCTGTATATTTGAGGAGAGGTCAAGAAAATCCAGAAAAAAAAAAAAAAAAGTTTGTGCTCTTCAAATTGGTGTACATTGCAGGGTGTTAGTGTTTTTGTACAAGCAAGCCTCAGATTTTAAATGTTTAATCCTCTAACAATGGGAGTAGATGTTCCTCCAGCTCAGACCCAGTCCTCTGAAGAAATCCATGTGGCCTGTTTCTTGAGAGCTTCTGGCACATGTAGATAGGATAGGGTTCTTCACAAATGAAGAACAGCCAGTTTTCTTTTAAAATGTAGCTGAGGGAAAACGTTGCTGGCTGTCTTACTCCTGTCCTTTGGGACAACTGTCTACAGTACTTTTGATGGGGAAATGACAATTTGAGTTCAGTCTCATTTAGAATGAGGGGATTTAGTCCAGTGGGTCTTAACTGTCACACCAACAAACTCAAGTTCTATATTCTGCTCCCACATCTGTTTCTATTTTGCCATAGAATGCAAAACCTGATGGTCCTGGAATCCCCAGTTACAAGGTGGAGGTCATCCTCCCTCTTGTGTGCTCTCTTGTCCTCTCTCTAGAATGATGCTTTTCCCGCAGGAGGGTGGACACAGATCAGTGGCTCTGGTATTATATGGGGAGGGAGGACACATGTGGACAAGGGCCATCACATCCCAGCACCACACCTGAAGGCTCAGGGGCAGGCTCCACCACTTGCCACCTTATTCCTCCCACCACAAAGGAAGAGACCAAAGCAGGACTTCGCTGTGAAGGGCCCAAGAGACAGCTGAAGTCTCACCATTCTCCTCCCTGTACTTCCCTGTGGGTCTCTGAATTACAAGTATGTTCACTCTGGGCAGTCCTTGACCATAGCCAGAAGTGCTTACCTCTCCCCATGTGCTGTGGAAGTACAGTCATACCTGTGTCCTGCCACAGTGCCTTAGAGCTTTCCTAATCCTATCCTCAGTCACCTCTCTAAACTAAACCACCTGCTCGGGGAAAAACTGGTGAAATCTACATCATCAATCCTTTCATGTGATTGTGTGTGTGAAGGATCACAACGTCCCCACACAGTAACTGCCACAACCACGAGAGGTTTTGTGTATTGAAATGAGCGCATAAATGATAATTTATTTATGAACTGCTCTCATTTCACAGCTATACCTTCAAAAGAATAACATTTCTCTATGTATTCAGCAAAGCTTAATGTTTTGTGTAGATGCTGTGCATCAGCTTAACTGCACATCCTGGCAGAAATAGCTGATTGGTTAAATAGTGTATTAGCAGACAGGAAAAAGAAATAAACATTTTAAGTGGAAGAGAAAACGAAATCATTTTGGAGTAGTTTTGTGTGCTTCTTCTCCTCAAAGACACGATGCCTTAAGCATTTAGTTCCCAGAAGACTGCATCAGTTCATTTTTTCCAACTGAGGAGGCAGGTCCATGCAGACTGAGGTCTCCAAAGCAGTTTTCTGTGGTTTTGAGCAACTAGAGTAATAGGAACTGGCTGCACTGCAGTCATAGGTGCTCAGCACCTTGCAGGACTGAGGTATGTATCCCAGATAGAACCGCAGGCAGACGTTCACACGGGGGACTCACACTTGCAAGTGGGATCAACAGTATTTTAAAACTGAATGAAAACCAATACCACATCAAACTGTATCTGTAGAATTCATATCATGAGGGTTGTGTGTAGCCTAGAAGGAATTGTGAATAGCAGACATTCCTTCAAAGCAGCTGCTAATTTCTGTGTCCCATAGGCTGTGCCCCAAATTGTGCTGAGGCCAGTGGCTGTACTCCATTGGTTGCAGTGAGGTAAGACTCATTTGCAAAGCTGGTTCATCTATCATCCACTTTATGGATACTGCTGAAGAAGACACGTTCTCTATAAGCCACCTGATGATGGCAATAGTTTTTGTTTATAGAGCATTGCACGGAACTACTGAGAGTGCCAGGATAAAGGGTTTGGGATAACCCAAGTTGAAAAGCAAATGTACTATACAGATATATGTATGTGTATATATATATTATATATACACACACACAGAGCCCATGGGGGGGCACACTGTGAGAAAGCTTGCTGAGGAACTTCAGTTCCAGTGGTGGTGTTGCCCACTGGTCAGAGGGCTCAATGCCACTCCCAGACCCTTATGTTCCAGTGGTGGCTCTCTTGCTGTATCAGCTTCATCAAAGCTTTGAGTGTGTTAATTTTCCACCTATATCAATTATGTAGTGTGACACCATTTTAGGATGTCTACTTTAAGACACTTAGGGCTTGATGTTTTGTTTTCTTTCAACTGTGAACTAATAAGGAAGTAAAATTAGACCTACATGAAAATGCTGCAGAGGTCAAGTATTGCCCAGACTGACCTGTCATGGGAACCCTCTGATTTCTGTGTTTCAAACTGCATAATAATACCTACTTTTCACTGCAGGCAATTAAGATAATTAATTAGTTAATATTGTATAGTCTTTGAAGGTTAAAATGCTGCCTAAATATATTGCTGGATGTGAGTGTCCCATCTCTCTTCTATAATGAGCTGTTTTTAAATTAATGCTATTAATTTGAAAATGGAGAATTCTTTTCTGAAGAAATTATTATGTCACCTGAGATACATCTAACCATGAAGTTAGATTACACAGTATTTATACTAAAAAATAGTTGTGCAAAATATGACCTAGAGAAACATACTCTTGTAGTACAAACATCAAATAAATAATAATAAATAAATTCCCAAGCTTAAATAATAAAAATGAAGAAAATTCAAATTGCCAAAATCCATGTGAATGAATTACAGGAATACATTATTAAACAGGGAAGTCTAGCCAAACTAGAACTCATACTGGGACAAAGAGATGATGGAGGTGAGAGAACATCATGGAAGTGTTCAAGCTGCTCAATTTTATTTCCTCATGTTATGGGATCTCTTCCATTAGAAAAGTGAATACATGACATTCTGTCCTCCTGCCTGTACACCTTACAAGGTAAGTAAAGAGCTGCTATGAGGCATTCTTAGCCATATGAACTGTTTTTAAAATTATCACTGCCTCAATTCTCAACAGCAGGAAGAGTAATCAACTCTTTAAAACCCAGGAAAAGAATGTGAATTAGGCGTTAACCTTCAGTTCTCTGGTAAAGAGTACTTGCCATAAACTAAATATTAGCTCAGTAATGTAAGTTCTCAGAAAGATAAACTAATTTATATGTTTATTCTGCTTGATCTTAAATAAAATTGGAACAATGGTGTCTCAGTCAAATCACATTTCTGTTAACATTATGACTTAATAAACTATTTTCTGATTGTCATCTTAATGCAAATTCCTATTTGTCTATGCAGTTATGTAATTTTCTGACAATTGAAAATAATTGAGAGCTGAGCTGTGTTCATTTATTTATAAAAGGAGAAGGTTAACATCTCCAACCAAAATCTGAATAATATGGAAAGGAGCATGTTCAGTCTAAATTCAGCCTGGCACTTAGCCATATGTTGTTTAATTGGAAGCTTGTCTTTGCCATTGATGTCCAGATGACTACTCATGCAAATTGTTGAAGATCAAGTAATTGTTCAAGTGTAGTGGCAGAACAAAGGCAGAATGCTTACCCCTCTGCATTTAAAAAAAAAAATAAAAAAAAATAGAAGAACAACTCTGAAGCACTTTTGCAACAGTTTAATCAGTCTTACTGAGATATGCAAAAGAGGCAGCATGGGGCTGCCTGAATTCCTGGATCCTCATAGTTCCACCTATTTATCACCTCATAGCATTCTTGACTGTCTCAAAAGGAGGTGGAATTTAAATACTTTTTTACACATTATTAACACATATCCCATACATTTATGGTAAAAAACTTCCTGTAAAACAAATAAGAACTATAACTGGGACTGAGACTTTCTGTATGATGATTGTCTGAGGATGTTTTCATAAATATTCTTTAAATAAAGCATCACAAGGAAACAATGGCTTCAAACACGTATTTTAGTTCCAGTGGCATTACATACTGCTTCTCCCAGACACTGCCATCTATGTACATATTGTAAGTTTATCAAACCATGTACGTGGCCTGATTGGTCTGTAGTGATCCCAGCTGCAAAGGCTGCTGATTTATGTAACACACATCCTATGTGGTTTGGAACATAAGGTATGAAGGAGTCCCTTCATCTAATAGAGATTTTGTGTGGAAGATGGTGTCAAGGGGAGGATGAAGATTAAGAGCCCCTAGAATTTCTGTACAGTCATGTTACCTGGAATTTTAAAATAAGACACACTTAAAAGAAAAAAATCATTAAAAAAAATGTGTGCCTGGTATGCATCATTCACATACTCTGTAAACCAAACAGAAAGAAGACCCTCATGAGCATTCAAGGTGCCTGTATCTCCCAGAAGTTCTTATAGCTGTTGAAATTCTTATGTAAGTCAAAGGACCTTTCCTTGAAAACCTTTTATTTTACAGGACATAAGAGAAAATGAGGATCAATTTTGCTTTTTATGGCAAAATACAAGCACAGGTATTTACTATCTGCCTAACCTGAGTTAAGTGCAGAGTTCTGTCCAAAGCCAGTAGGACTACTTTGCACGCTCAAATTCAGACACCTGCTTAAGTGCCTTGCTGGACCAGGGCCAGAAACATAATAGTGGGCTGGCTCAAGCTGATTAGAAATGTTTTGCTGGCTTCAGTGGCAGCAGGATCTAGCCTTTATTGCCATTTTGCAAAATATGGTGCTCAAGAGGGAAGAAGAAATCAGGCATGCTGTAGTTCACTCAGTGGTCTATTGGGTAAAGTTTGAGTACAGAACAAATGTAGCCTATTCAGCACTAACTGGAAAAGTGTATTACTAAGAATACATGTATTTTTTCTCATGAAAATAAAATTTGTTGCTTTGCAGTAACTCTCTTGAAATAAAGTGGTTTATTCTAATAGTCTTACTAGATCCAAATTTTCTCTATCAAGACCTATAATGAGGAAGAATAAGGTTTAAGGAAAGGGTGAGGAGAATCCTTCAAGCTTTGTGAGTTTAAAGAGGGAAGATGCTTTTAATAATGTAACTTTTTTTTTTAATTTAATGCTATTATAATTAGCATTTTTAGAAACTTAAGCTGGGTACTTCCACAGCTTTTTATTGTTGGTATATGTGGCTTGTTAACCAGGTATTAATAGACAAACTGGCGTCATATAGTCCCTTCGTCTCTGGGTAAACTTAATGATTCCTGGCCTCTCTCTTGCTGCTGAAACCTTTATATTTGTGTGCTGTGAGATCATTAATCACAGGCTGAGGAGCCCTTTCTTGTGACAGAATTCCTAACAGGGCCTTCTGCAGTGGTAAGTCCCCGACCGACTACAAATTACCAATACCGATTACCGGATTGCTGCAGTGGGGAGGGGACGGCGTGCTCGGCACTGCAGGGCTGGCCAGGCTCCCACAGCCCTCACTTCCCTCCGCTATTTGTATCGATGGCTGTCTCATGCCTTGTTCCCAGGAGTGCTACAGCCAGGTTAAAATGCTTTCAGTCTGCACCGATTTTTCCTCGGGAGTGGAACATCAGCATTCAAACAAACGCACTGGTGTAATGCATCGGTTACAGCCAGTGGCAGGTGGGTTTGGTGTAACTGTGCAATGTGATGAGGAGTGATAGCAAGTGTCTGCACAGAACGCAAATTTAAATGGGATTTGCTTCTTGGGGAAAGGCAATAAAGGTGTTGGGAGCTCTACTTCCTTATTATGTGGGATTTATGTCTCCACTACAATAGTGGTGAATGATTGTGAAAGCTTGAATTTGAATGCGTCAGTCGCAGATCCATCCTCATTTGCGTCAACAAAAAACCAAACCCAAGGAGCGTTAGGGTCTGGACGCTTTCAGCAGCCCGACGCCACAACTGTTCTCCCTCTCTGCACACCCTCACTGCGATTTTTCCGCCCACCCTCCCCAGCACTCTCCCTCGAACAAAGGGGCTAGTGCCGGGCTACCGCCCTTCGCTGCTGTCGGAACCAGCAGGACCAACAGGGACCCGATAGCAACGGGCTCCCGGGGACCTGGGATCCTGCGGGGCCGGGGCTGCGGCGGAGGCAGCGCAGCT
>VXAU01005356.1:502174-549812 GCA_013399695.1 Formicarius rufipectus
CCCCCCCCACACACACACACATATATTCATCTTTGAATTAATGAAAACCTTTTCAAAATTACACGGTGTTCATGTGCCGACCTCACCCATCGGTATATAATTAATCTGATCTCCAGCAGGACGCTAAAACAGCCCCCGGTCCCACCCATCCTCCCGTTTTTTCCTGATTCAATAAATGAAAAATATGTTCAGTATTGTCTTGATATTTTCTTTCCCCCCTCCCTCCCTAAACTTTCGGGATAGCGAGAAGAGCACCCAGTCTCTGTAGCAGACCTAGGAGACAGTGGCCATGATACTGGCTGAAGGAAAAGAGAGGCGGTTTCTTACCCATTGCTGTTTTAGCCATGGTGGGATGTGCAGCTCTCAGAGGCAGTGAAGGCAAAGGGGTCCAGCTACAGCAGTGGAGAGAGGGAGAGAAGACTGAATAAGGCACTGAGTCAGCAGAGTGGGGCTGTGCAAGAGAAGGAGCAAGAGGCAGGAGCCCATGAATAATTATCACTCCTCTACCCAAGCAGATTGGCTCGAGAGGTCCCCTGTCATGACTCCTGCAGAGCCAGAATCTCTGGGCATTAAATATTGATCCACCAATGGTGCTGGAGTACAAAGTGCCAGAATGCAGTTTGAAATGGAAATCAGTCCTTGGCTGCCTCTCCCCCCTCGGTCTGGTGTTAATAGTACATTCCATGTCAAATGTTTTATGTCTTACATGAAAAAGCCTATTGGTATTGAAGGCTCCGCTGTTGCTACCTGTAAAACATGCACAAATTCGTTGAAACACATTTTATTCCAAAGATACAACAAGAAAAGGGACCCCTGTGAGGAATTTTCAAAACTACCTGCTCAGATTATTTTTGCCTCCTGCAAGGGTACACTGAGATTCTATACAATTGCTTTATACTGAATGTTTCTGCATTTCAGTACCTGTTTTAGTGTTCCCAGGCCTAAAATTAGACATGTTGAACTCTCCTAAACCTTGGGGAATGGCAACTGGACCTGCTTACACTCTCAAAGGGCTTTGGAAAACCAAAACCAAGCTAAATGTGTAAAGAAAGTAATAATCACTTCCCTAATGCCCTGTAACAAGAGTCACTGGGAAGTGCTTGATGCCCTTGATATACTGCGCAGCATGGGACCTGATATTGTTATTACATGAATGGGGATGGACATGTTCTAAGGATTCCCTATGCAAATTTTGAGGATTCTCTATCCTAGGCAGGAGTAAAGCCAGTGACAGTACTAACAACCACTAAACAAATGTGGGTGGTTAATTGAAATGCTTGCTAGAAACCTGGCAATGATGAGACCTGTTTGTACACCTCCTGGTCCTGGAAGCAGTTGCTGGCCTAGAGGAGGCAGGATCCACAGTGGCACAAAGAGGAGGATGCTTTATCTTCACCTTTTCACCTTTGTGCTGTCCAGCTCGAGCTTCTTTGCTTCACCCAGGGGAAAACCAGCCTTACTGTTAAAAGCTTGCAGTGATAACCAACTCCCAGACTCCTTGCAGACAGACGGAGCACAGGGCAAATTTTCAGCTTGGAATTTGGAGGGCAATACTTGTGGATTTGTTTTATGGTGTGGTGTATAGGTGTGTGGGAAAACCAAGGAGAACAGGCACAGATCTTCAGGATGGATGGAGCTGGGTTGCCTCAGAGCAAGCAGGACATTGGCGTTGTGCTTCCTTTTGTGGTGCTGTTTGCAGCTGCAAAGGCCATGCTATGTGACAGTGCTAAATGTGATGCTCTCACTCTGTGCGCTTCCCTGGAACAGGTAACATAGAATGATGCTTTTCAAGCTTCCTTTGCTTTTCAAGGTCAGTAAACAGCATCTTTGAGTGAAGCAGCAGCCAGAGCATGAGCATGAGATTAGCTTTTTCTTTTGAGGCAGTAATGGTAATTTATGAATTGAGAAACTAGGGTTTTTTCCTTTTTTTTTTTTNTGAAGTCTAGGGGTGAGTCTGGGGAGAAAAACATCCCCATGCACAGACACCAACGAGTGAGCTGCGGCGGGGCAGACGCCCTGGTGGCTCCCTGCCCTGGCGAGTGGATCGCAGGCGGAGGGGATGAGGCAGGTGTGCTGGGATGCAGCGCGGATCCAGCTTCCTGAGAAGCCCTGCCCGCGCGGAAAAAAAATGAAGGCGACCCGAGGACCTGGCGTCTCTTTTGGGAGAGTTTCACTTCGGCTGTGTGACTGCTTGGGTGGGTTGGGTGAGCAGGGGACAGGATTGTGCCTGGATGTCTGTAGGGAGAGGAGCTTATTCCCAAAAGGAAATGGTGAGCAACCACGCAGTGCTGCGCATGCAAAGGCTGCCTCGCCCCAATTGAGAGACGTACCCGAGCCCTCACTCCTCGGCCAGGGGCGGGCGGAGGGTGGCCGGGCGCTCTCCGTGGTGCTGGAGGCGGCGGCGCTCTCCGGGGCAGCGGCATCCCGACCGGGCCGCGTGGGAGGGATGGGATGGGGGATGGCCAGGCAATGAGACAGGGGGTTGCACTGGGAGCGGGAGATAGGCAGGGCGGCAGGGCCGGAACGAGGAGGGGGCAGGCAGGGGTAGATGCGGCTGCCCGATGGCCCAGTGGGTGAAGGTCGCGGTGTCAGCCCCGCCCGCCTCTGCCCTTCCCCGTCGCCCTGCTGCCTTCCCGGCATGGGGCGGCACCGGGCTTGGCTCCGCGGGCTTAGCAGCCAGGGGACGGAGATGACACGGGGACTGCGCGGACACACTGCGTCTCTGCTCGGCTCCCCATCCCCCGCCCGCCACGCCCAGTAAGGAAACGAACACGCCCCGGCGTCTGTCCCTTCTGTTTAGTTCTGATTTTCCTGCTCTTCCTCGCTTCCCGCTTTTCTGCATCAACCGCAGTAGCAGCAGCGCTTCCCTGCTCCCTTTGCCGCCGGGAGCGGCGCCTCTTCCCGACCCCCCGGGTGCCCCAGGCCGGGACTCCTCGCATCTCCTTCCGAAGGAGCTGGCGCGGATTATCAGACCGGGGCGGTGCGGGGAAAGGGAGAGGGACGCAGCACGGCTCTCCCAGGAAGCGGGTATCGGGATCCTGGGGCAGGGAATGTCGAGAAAGCGATGCAAGAAATTGCTTGGCAATCACTGTCATGTCAAATCTTGGCTTTTACAGGAGCAGTTACCAGACACTCCATACATCATTTCTGTTCCACTGACTGCCACCTTTTGATGTTGTGTTTCACATAAATTTTGCAGGATCATGAATTAAATACCAGCATGTCCTAGCAAGGCTAGGACTGGTTTTCTTTCCCATTCTGGGCTTTTTCTTGATTGACACTAAAATGCATTTGCAGCCCAGCCCACCTCCAGAGCTGTGGCTGCATATATGGCTTTCATCCCACTTTTGTTGGACAGTTCTATGGCCTTGACCAGATAGATGAAAACATTTTGTTCATATTCCCTCTTTTTTCCTTTTCTCCATTCATTAGAAAGGGTTTCACTTTTTACCATGTTGAAGACAAGGGAGAAAGGAAGGTGGTATCAGAGGAAAAAAAAAAAAGTTTTTTTCAGCATTTTGAGACAATTGCTGCTAAGTAAATGAACTGCATTGGCACTGAAATATTGTGCATCACAGAGATGGGAGGAGGTCATGAATCTCTTACCGTCTGCCTTTGCTCTGTGTCTGTGCTGCATAGGCTTGGAGGTTGTGCAGCCTTGTTTAGTTTTCTCAAATAACTTGAGAAAGTCAGCTTTTTTCTTACTGACTTCTGGGAGACTTGTTTACTCTTAGGCTTTGTCATTTAGAAAATGTAACAGACCTTATTTAGGGGAGTGTTGGTTTTTATTATTAGTATTATCATCATCTCTACTTCTTTAGGCCTTCTTGAATGATTTATCTTAGTGTCTATGCAATTTTAGAAGATTAATTAGTAATTAGTTGATGATTATTTTGTTTCCATTGTTTCCAAACCCTCACCAAAACCTATGGTAAAAGATATTTTTCAGACTGTAAAATGAAGTTCTCAAAAGTCAAAGAAGAATGGCACCTATGCAATTACTGCATGTCTTAGTTACTCTTCCTATGCATTTATATAACAATACAGGTTTTAATTATATACTTTTTTTTTTCCACCCACCACCTTCATACATAACAATATGGATGATACTCCCTAAGTGAACACTATTTGATATTTTATTTTCATTCTATTCTCATAAAAGAGAACCTTGACACAGTCCTCTGTGTCCTTGAAAACATGGGTACAATAAAGATTTTCTTGCAGAAATGATTGCCAGAAGATCTTCCTAACATGGGTGAAAAGATCTTTTGTCTAGCCTTACTCTTCACAGCAGGTGAAGTATAGATTAGGAGATATTAGCATAGTCTGTGTTTCAGTAAGAAGCTACGGTCTGCATATTTTAATGTGAAATTTAGAGACTACAACCATATGCATAAGTGATTTCCATAACGTTTGTAATGTTTTGGCTTTTTTTGGTAACGTTTTCTGAATTGCCCCATAGAACTGCATAAACATAACAAGTGGATGAAAAGCTGTGTATATCATGCATTGGGAGAGTGCAAGAGCACAGATATGTATGTATAACTGTGTTTTGTATCTGAAACATGCTTACCATTTTCTTCTTGAATTGTATCTTGTATTTCCAAATAGAACACTTTAGTTATAAAGCATTTCCATAAGCATTTCTCTGCTTCTGAAATTATGCTTTTCTGCTGGGTGCAGCCTGTCTAAAAATCATCTTGTTTAAGCTTGGTAGTGGCTTGATAAGCCAGCTGCAAACAGTGTCACCATTACTGATTTCAGTTGCTGCTCGTTCCACACACGTTGGAATAGTGCAGCTTTAGCAGTTGCCTGGTTTCATGCAGACTTTTATACTTGCATGGCTGCACATAATATTTCTTTCAGCAGCATTCAGGATCACCAGAGGGAATCTGAATAATGGCATTAGGACATTTGGGAATTTTTTTTTTTTTTTTGATTTTATTTTCCTAGAAATCTGTAAGCAATGACTTAATGCTAGCATGGGGATTGTACATAGTAAGACCTCCCTCAACACTTTGTCTGTGAGATGTGAGCTAGATCTATGTGAGGCCATGTGATGGGAGTGACTTGGTTGCATTTAGACTCTGTTTTGTGCTGGAAATACACAAATCACTATAGGCCTGGTAGGGAAAGACTGGGCAATTTGAGGTGGAAACCAATTGTGTCATTCTGAATGAGGACAGCATGTGCATAAGACCATGAGAACTGTTGTGTGGAGTCAGACCAAGGGGCCATCTATCCAGTAGCCTGTAAACTGCATATGCTCCCCTTCCAAAGCCACACCAGATGACAGGATTTTCTACTCAGTGGCGTTCTTACCTTGAGTGAACCCCTCATCATCAGGTCTTGGATGGGGCAGTTTGGAGGGGAATCCCAGTGCCTGTGGAACTGTTTTGGTTTTCTCATCCTGACACATCTTGGGTAGGCTGCCACTGGGCAGCCTCCCCACATCCTTGAATGCTTTCAGCATGCTCAGAGAAGTGCTATTAGAGGTGCTCAGCTTGATGTCTCCCTGTGAACCCCTGTATTTCCAATCCTTTTACTCTTCCCTATGTCCTTGTTTCTGCTTCCATATTCCCTTGTCTTTCCCCGCTCGCTCTCCCCCATTCCCCCACCTCATTTCTTTCCTCTTCAGTTCACTGTTTATGGGTAAAACCTTAGTTTTTAATTTTGTTAAGGAATGACCCGACACCTGTCTCTGAAATGGGAAGCTGTGTAGGAAAAGGAGCCAAAAGCACAGGTCTAGGAACAGCAGCAGAGAACAAGCTCCCATTATTCTCCCAGTAAATGCCATCTGGGGCCTTTATATGGTCTCTACACATTTAGTTACCCTCTAGTACTCCAGCCTCTCTCAGTCATCACTGGTTGTTGGTGAACTTTGGGGGAAGGCTGAGAGTACAAGAAGCACATGCCACACTTCTCCGGGGATCATTCCAGCTTCTGACTGCTCTCAGGAAATGCCTGAGCCTGATACAATTTTGATACTCAGTAACCCTTGACAGATAATTTTTCTTCTACAGTATCCACAATGTCCCATGACACTCAGTTCCACGTGAGGGCCCCTTACTATGTAAGGAGGCATCTTTTGTTTAATTTAAGCATGTGCCCTACCAAGACCTATTATGATTATGTGAATGTGTTATGCTAAGTACACTTGCAGTCCTAAAATCATAGGATCTTCACCCTTTAAATTAAAAAATAATGGGGGGTAGAATACCAGATCTAATTCTCCTTTTAAAATGTGAGAAGTGGGTGATGCAGAAGGAGTTAGATTAGACTGATGGGGAACAACATCATCTATTGCACCTCAGAGCTTCACGGTAAAATTTTCTTAGAAAAGCAAAGTGCCAATGCCAGTACTGAGCAGACCTAAATTACAAGTCATTCGAAGACCAGGAGGCCTAGTTTTATAAAGTAAAAGAAAAAAAATATATTTTATTAAAAATGTACTCACAAAGAGCTCGAGCCACTTTAAGGCTCAGTCTATCTCACACACACACTTCACGCAGTCCATGCTCAGTCGATCTGCTACCAGGTGATCTCTCCACAGGCAATCTCCCAGTCCTGGAGTTTCTTCTTAATCCCCAGGTGCAGATAAAGTCCCACTCCAAAGCTGTGAATCTTTCTCTTGAAATATGTAAACAAAACCTGCTTTTCCTGGGAACCACAAAACTTGGATTGTTCAGAGTCTCACAGAATATTCAGTTTTCTGCATTCTGCAACAGTTGTAAAGTGCCCTTCAAGTACCTTACTCAAATAAGGTATATCCCAACCATTTCTGATTTGCTTTCCTGACTATAATTTTCTGAACAGCAAAATGCCTAGTCAGCCAGATCCCCATGCTGCAGAGTGCCTAATTCACTTTGCTCTGTCTCCCTTACTGTTTGGAGTGAGAAAATACACAGCAATTTTAACTTTCTTTCTCTTGTTTTGCTCCTCTTTGAGTTGACTAAATTTCTTGTGGCTGTTGGCTGGTTATCAGTTGTTTCATCATGACTTTTGTCTCACAAAACCTTGGAGAAGACCAACAGACCATTTGATGCTCAAAATGTATCCTAGACCATTTTTTCTTTATGTAGTTAGACATATCCACAGATATGTTTTAGAACAATAAGTGTTACATTATTGATGGCTCTCAAAATATCCAGTTCTTGATACCAGAGTCATCATCTATTCTTTTTGCAACTAAAATTTATTTTGACTTACTGAGTGATTTATCACAGTAAAGACAGAAGATGATGATAAAAATATGCTGAGGATGGATAAAACAGACTGAAGATATTAGTAGGGTGAAATTCACACTTAGAAGGAAACAGTAGCAGAAACCCACTTTCAACATGAAGTGTAGGAAAACTTTTTTATTTTTAATTTTGCTCTTAGCACATTAAAAAGTTTACAAGGAATTTTATTTAATAACTGTTTTTGCTCACAGCTTTGCCAGACTTCATTATCTTCATCAGACACTTTTGGTGCTGCATGCCCGTTACCTTTTTTAGCAGAGTCTGTCTCATCTTTTGGAACTGCGAGCTGGTCGGGGAAATAAGAAAATCGGATGAACTAAATGCTAATTATGAAGAACACAAAGAGAGAATAGCAACTGGATTAACAAGGGAGGATGGGTACTGGCTGGACAAAGAGACTGCAATGAAGAAGCCTTTGGGAGTGAGGATAATTAGGGTCACAGAAGCAAACAAGGGAAAGAGTAGGGTTGTGAGACAGGACCTGGCATGTGTTTGCTAAAGAGATGAAGGGCAGGGATCTGTGGCATAATGTGGGGAGATGGTTGCTTGGCAACCTTAATTTGGTCCCCTTATGATACATGGGTGATCACATATTGTTTTGATCCAGGATTTCTGGCTCTGTGCAGGATGGACCCTCTCTAGGGATGTACTGAAGCTGTGCAGAAGAGACGAGTGATGCCTGTGTGGCTCCTGCCTCATTTATTGCTTGAGCTGGGAAGTCATTAATGAGTGAAGGAAGGGAGGGGAAAGAAAGATCATGTGATTAAAATAGTGCACTGTTGCACAAAAGATACTTAACTTTCCAGTGCTAATATAGACACTTAAACCAGTTCTGTGATCTCTGTGTGTGGAACCTCTAATAGTCTAATAGCATCTAATTATCTGATTTTTAATGACCCTTTTTAGAGTCCTAAATCAAATTTGCTCAGCAGTCACACCTGCAACTGATGCTGCAATGTCTGTGTTTGAAATATTATTAAATACTTTTAAATTAATCTCTAATGCCTCAGATATGAGATCTAAAATCAATGAATACCTCTGCTTTTAATTTTTCTGTACCTTCTTGTCCTATGTTTTAAACACCAGTAGTACCTTTTCTTTGTCTCTGTGGATTTTTATGAAGTTAAATTAATTTGCTTTTGTGCAGCACTTAGTTGTTGAAGTGATGAGCAGCACTGAGAAACTTTGGAGGAAATGAATATTTCTGCCATCATTACACAATTGAATGATGGTTAGTAAACAAAGCACAGGCCACACAGTGAGTTATAGGTGAAAGCAAAGTATTGATTAGCTGTTTGGTTGGATGTAGCAGTGGTCCTATGCATGACTAGTAATTAAAGACTGTAACATAGATACAGGATGTTATTATCACCCTTGTACAAGATAGATTTCCAAGAGCAGGATTAAATAATCCTTCTGAGGGTAGAAGGTGGTGGAGTTTTTGGAGATTCTTGCCTCTTGTGGGAATCTGATCCAAGCTTTACCCTGTATAGTCACTGCCTCTGAGTAGTATGGTTAGGTACACTAAGAAGGAATAGTGTTTGGGTAGATATTTAATTTGAGCCATGGGAAAGAGTGACAATCCATTAACAAATTGTGTCTGGTTGGAGATTAAACAAACATCTTTAATGCTACTGTTGACAAGGAAAATGCTGTTATAGTAAGAGTTCATGCAGGTAGGGAGCCATGGGCTTAGTAACTCATGATAAAAAAAGAAAATAAAGAAGAGTTTCTTTTATTTTGACCTTTTGTTTTGGTTATTTTTATACATAGGGTAGATTTTTGATAGTGTCTGCTTTTAGACACTGTAGGTGTGGGACTCAATAGGAACTTAGTTTTTGAATTACATAAAATGTCTTCCCGTGTCTGTTAGTTCAGCTCTGAATTTACAAAAACCTGTCTACCAACAAAGTCCCAGCTCTGTGACACAGGTGACGGTTCTGCTGTCTGGCATATATGTTCTGTCCCTCTTCTTATTTTTATGTGCAGCTCTGCAAATCCTGCCTGGTGCAACCCATATCACAAAGTGCTCCCTCAGTTTTTGTCTTGTAGCACAGGAAGAAGGTGGTACAAAACCTGCGCTCCCAGCAGCTTATACTAATTATGCTTTTTGCTTTGCATAGCTGTTTCTGAAGTTTGAATGTAATCACTATATTCAGAGAAGGAATGAATCTTTTTCAGTAAATCTTCAGACAAAGAAGTAAAAGAGAGTCTTATTAAACCACAGAAGTTGAAAAGACCATAAGCTATTATTCATATGAGATAATTCAACAGCCAATTAAAGCAGTAACTCACTTTTATCTTTTCTAGCACTGAAAAATTCCTGTCTGACTTCTGATTTTCTATTCAGTCGAATGCTATTAGATTCAAGTCATGTAAGAGCTCTAAGTTTAGACAGAAAATTAAAAATACGCCCACCTTTGTCAGTAGCTCCATGGTATGTAGCCATTGTAATAAGCAAACATGGAAAATCACATTAGATGAAAACTTCCAGTTCAGCAGATGATTGAGACTGGCTAACAGTGCAATTTCATGCTAGTCTGTAAACTCAGATTCAAATTATTCAAAAATTCTTTGAAGTGTGGTGGTTTGGACTGGGCTTGCTATAACACAGAATCATAGTATATGCTGAGTTGGAAGGGATCCACATGGATCATTGAGTCCAACTCCTCACCCTGCATAAGACCATCCCCAAGAGTCACACCATATGCCTGAGAGCACCATCTGAATGATTTGAACTCTAGCAGGCTTGGTACTGTGATCACTTCCCTGGAGAGCCTGTTCCAGTGCCCAACCACCATCTGGGTGAAGAACTTTTTTCTAATATCCAACCCAAATCTCCCCTGATACAACTTCAGGCCATTCCTTTGGGCCCTGTCACTGGTCACCAAAGAGAAGAGATCAGTGTCTACTCCTTTTCTTCCCTTCACGAGGAAGTTGTCACTGCAATGAGATCTCCCCTCAGCTCACAAAATAAAAATAACCAACAAACCTAAGACTGTAAACTCATCTCTATTTTGGGCTGTTTCATTAAAATATTGCAGTGTATATCTGACATCAGATCATGCAATATGCAGAGGGTAGTATGAATATATCGTATGACTTTCAAGGTGACAACTTCAGGCTTTTGGATTTATAGATTGTATAGGCAGGGAATGATTAAGTTTTATCCTTTCAAAATGTGGATCTTCAAAAATGCTTGTTAGATGCCTGGTTAGCAGTGAAATTCTGGGAACAGAACTCACTGAGCCAGAAAACTTTGGTCTCCTTTAGGTGAAATTCTTGCTGCACTGACCTTCCCACCTTTCCAAACGAACAGAACAGCATAGTAGGTCATAAATCCTCTTTCTTTCCTGTATTGAACAAATACACTGTTCATGAAGAGATGAAAAATCCACTAATCTTCCTGAAAAATGTTTAGCTTTTGATTTTAATTTCCCTGCCTTCTGAGTCCATCTTCTGATTTGATTTGTGAATTTTTCTGTTGTAGTTTCCAGTCCTTTTCCTGAAAACCCAAGATGATCTAGTCCTTGAAGTTTTTTGCTTTAAGACATTATCTTAGGTCTTAGCGTTGTGTTTCTTTTCATTCCATTGATGTCCTTTTTTTTAGCATCTTTTCAAAAAAAGATTTATTCTAAAGATTATTCTAAAATGACCCCAGCAACAAGCTAAAACTGCCTCTCTGCTTTAGTTAATCTCTTTTAACTTATTCAAATACTCTATTAGTTTTTCTTGTCATAGTGTAGCTTCTTTTGAGAGTTCATACCATTTCTCCACTGGGACTTGCAGATTCCTTTCAGACTCTGCTTTCCAGATAGTTGTTCTCTGTTATGTTAGACTGCCAGTTTCCAGATCTATACATTTGTATTGGAACATATTAAAATGGAAATTTATTTTATTTGCAAAAAGAACAAATTTATTTTTCTACATATTAATTTCTATAGTGATGTTTTAAAGGTAACTGATAGAAAAAACCAAACCTAGTATTCTTTTACATCTGATTTTTAGCGGTGTTGTTTCATCAAGGATTGGATTCTGAGATTTACATGTCTCCTAAATAGCTTTATATTCATATGTAGGTAAGCATGAGATAACTGAAGTTAATGAGAAATGCTCTCTGACTTCACTAGGATAAGACATAAGGTCCTCAGTAGGTCAGTCCATGAGCATGAAAATATTTGAATGTGGAAATATTTGCAAAGAACTGGGGCTTACTCTCATCTCTCTAAGTACCATGTTTAATTCTGTGAACAGTTTCATTAATTAGACCTATTGAAGGTGCAGTAAATACTCTAGTCAATAGTGTGTCATCAGTTCATAAATTTTTAAGTCTGAAAATTCTATGACTTTCTCTGAGTCATTCTGCAAATAATTATTTATGAAATCACAGATTTTATTAGTATCTTTGTATCTTCTTGTATCAGTGTAATACTCTCATTTAGATTACTTAAAAGTGCAGCTTCACATCTGATTTAAAGTAAGTCCTGCCTAGAAAGTACCTCTTTCAATAAAGATGCTACACCTGCTATAGCTTTCTTCAGTATCTCTGGTTAATCAGCCTTTAGACATTTAATGTGGTCATATTTATTTAGGGCATTTCCAAAAATTGAAAGATCAAATTGGTTCAAGTTAGAGTGTATCTTGTAGAAATCTGCTGTATGAATATAATGAAATCATATCCTTTGTGAGCTTTTTAATGATACTGCTCAAATTGTGATTCCGAAGTATAAGTAAATGCAATTAAAAAAGCTTAAAACATGGGATTCCTAGTTGTAAATATGGATCAATGAAGTATTTCTGTATTGCCAAAACAGTTCTGATTCCAGTCATGGAGTTTTACTTGCAGTCCTTCTGCTGGTAATAGATTTTACAAATGGAAGAAATTCAATTACCTGAAAGGATGATAAGACTCCTGAACAGCAAAAGGAATGCAGCATCCATCATTTCTGAGAAACCATGTATCTCTATTGCTAAAAAGGAATAATTTCAAAAGTAAATAGGGTGTATTTTGGAGAGCTCAGACTTTCAATTCAGTAATGCATTTAAATTGGCATTATTAAGCATCAATTGTGGCAACAGTGATTCTAAAATGAGAATCATCACATAAAAGTTTGCAAAATTTGGTAGATTTGAAGTAATACAGTACAACCCAGGCTTTTTTTGTTTGTTTGTTTTGTTTTGTGGTTTTTTTTGGTGTGGTTTTTTTTTTTCTTTTTTTTTTCCCTCTGACTTGTGAAAGACCTCAGTTTGACAGTCAGCATGTTTCACTAAGAAACTTGTTTTATTTACTTGTGAATCTGGGTGTTCAACTTCACCTCATATATTCTCTCATATAGTAACTGCCAGTCTTCTAATATAACTTTATTTCATTAAAAGAAATTCAGTTTGTATGCTCCAATCAATGATAGGATGTCCATTAAAAAACAGATTCCTGACAGGAGCATGGAGATGTCTTTATTTCTCTGCACAGAAGTGGAATATTGTATACAGTTCATATTCATATTTTTTAAATGGTTCAATGATTTGAATAAGCAAGCAAAAGAACTACTGAAATGATTCATGAACTATAAGAAATAGTTCATCCCATGAGAAATAAAGGAATTGGCATGTTAGAAAATTAAAAATAAGAGTCAGAGGTGACCTCATTAAAACGTGTGAGCATATTCACAATAAGAAAATTCCGAGTACTACAGAAGCAATGTCTGGAAGCTGTCACCAGTCAAGTTAAAATTAGAAATTCTGTGTCCATTTTTAACAGAAAGAGTGATTAATCATTGAATCACATGATGAAGGGGAGAGACGGATTCCCCATCTCTCATTTTCAAATTAAGATGGGATGTCATGCTGGAAGATGTATTTAAGTCAAACACAAAGTTACGTAGCTCAGTACAAAGGTAATGGCCTGTGAAAAGCAGATCAGATTAGATGATCACAAGTGGCAACTCTGTATTTAAGCACTGTGACTCCATGAGGTCAGGTCTCTGCCTAAAGCTGAGCGAGTAGCTAGTGGTTTTTGCATGGGTCAGAAATTGTACCATTTATAAAATGCAGGTTGCCTAGCCCCTACATTATTATTATTATTCAGGTGTATGGAGTACACTCTCGCTGAATTTCTTTGTGGTAATCCTGGAAATATTAACTAGATCAGTTCAGTGAGTAGAGAAGCTACTGAAGACTATTGACTTTAATGTATCTTGGGTCAGGTGACACAATTTTATTAACAGTGTGAAATCTTCCATACTAGCTCAAATCAAATGTCTATGTAGCCCTCTATCTTTTTGTCCGATACCAGCCCAGATGTTAACAGTGCATGTAAGGAGGGATGTACTGTAATTTGGATTGGAAGGCATCTCAAGAGATTTCTGGTCCAACCTGTTTCCCACAGGGAGTCCAGATTGTGAGAAAAGACCGTGTTGCTCTGGGCTTTCCAACTTCTGGCAGTTGATGGCCAAGAGCTTTCTTAGGCAGCTCCTGGGGTGCTGTGTGTAATGTCTTGTTCCCAAAATTTGTCTAGTGCCATTTATATGTTGGCTGACATGAGGTTCAATAACAAGGAGTTCCATAATGGTACACTGTACAGAAAGTGCTGCTTCACTGTACCTGGAACCTGCTCTTTACTCATAGTTTATCCTGTGAGAAGTAATGTATAATAATTTTCCTTCTTCCACAGTCCACATTTTTACTAAAGATCTAGCATAGTCCCCTTCTTTTACCCTGGTAATAAAATGCAAATACATCTTTAAGCTCTTTTCACTTTAATACATGAGATTAAAATGTGATGTTGATGACATTAAAAATAATGGAGCAAACACACATTGTTCCTAATGGTCTGAACTATAATGAGTTTTGGCTTCAATCAATAAATTTTTTTCACAAAGCAGTGCCTATTCAAGACCGAGTAAGCTGTGGACAATCAATTTTTCATGGCTGCTTTGGCCTTGTATGAAAGCTTAGTGGTTTTTATAGTGAACCAAGCATCGTGTTTCATTATTTGTGCTGCTTATAAATTGTGAGGATCGAGCTACTAATTTACAAAGGATAAACAAATCTTATGTGACAGTTTAATCACCTAATTAATATCTTAAGTCAAAAGTTTTATTGTATTTTTTTGCATTTATGAGATTTTGAACATTAAAACCCAGGCAGGAACATGTGGTAAAATGTATCACAAATTTATCAAATGTCAAAACCCATGACGCAGCTTAGATCTGTAATTTTTTACAATGAAGTGATACTTGAATAGTTGTTGAACTGTAAAACTGCCACCCTGTGGAGTCTAATGGAAAACTACATTTCAGCATAGTTCCTGAGGTCTGTTCCTAATGCATTAATTAGGAAAATTACTGCTAGCTTTGTCGGGATGAGATTGGGTCCAATTTCTTGGAATAGCAGTGTTATTCTGTTATACACACTCATGTGCCATAAATCCTTTACACATTAGGGTGCCGACTTTTGAGCCAAAGTATTGCACACCATGAACAAACTTGGGCTTAGTCCTGCCGGCTGTGGATATTGGTGCAAAAAGCCAAGGCCTGAGCAGGGAGCATGTATTATTTGCTTAGCAGTAGGAAATCTGCCTTTCTGCACTCTACTGAAGAGCTGGAAACAGACACAGACCCAAGAGGAGTCTATGAGCAAGCACTAGAAGGGGTTGGGGAGGAGGGAAGGCCTGACTGCACCACAGTTCTTTCACTGGAGTTGATGAGCTCAACTCTCAGGACTTGATTTGATCCCCAATAGGAGATGGAGGTAGCAACCTCCTTGGCCAAAGCTTGCAGACCTGATCTCTGAGGAGTTTTATGTTAGAAGGATTTTGGTAGCAGCATCCCGAAAAGCTAGCTGCTGAACATCCCAAGGTGGATGCTAAAGTTCACTTTCACAGGTCTCCTGTGTTTGTTTCCCTTATCTCATTGAACTGGAAACAATTAATTGTCACGCTCAGCAGCTCCACTGCTTTCTCAGCAGAATTTTTTAAAGTCAGTTTGTTGACTCCCTGAATGACATAAAATCATATATGACAGCTCTGACCAGCTGAAGTTAGCAGATGCATTTCCATGGATTTATGCTGGATTTATATGAAAGATTACACTTTATACAATGGTGCTTTGCTTTTGGGATAGAGCACTGTCATACCAATGTTGTGGATTGCTTACAGTGGCTTCTGAAATCTTGCCTAACACTGGTTTTTATTACTAACTTCAGTCAACTTTCCTGAAAACTTCACTGAGGTTCAGGAAACTCTGGGCTTCACGTCTGAAGGTCTTTGCTTTAAAGCAAACCCAACTGAAATTCCATGGAATACCCATCAGGTATAATCTTGAAATTTGGAGTTCATTTGAAACCTTCTCCACATAGTTTTGAAATTCTGTAGTGTGGAAGCATTGGTAGTGACACACATTCAAGTAATAGCAATGGGAGCCATCCAGGGTCCTTGTAGTAGTGTTGTGGTGGTGGTTGTTATTACACCTTTCAGAAGTGCTAAGAGCAATCTATATTTTTCAAAATGAGACATTCAGGTACCAATCCCACTCTGGCTACCACAACGGCGCATTGATTCAGTTTGTGGTGTGTCTCTGAGCAGTGTTTGTGTATGACTCAGAGAGACAAATAGAGGAAAAAAGTGTACTATTTAAGGCTGAAAATGTTTGTGTTTATGCTATTATAACACTAGACCTGTATTGCATCACTCCTTTTATCAGATATAACCAGATTACTTCATTATATGTGCATGTAACTTTAACAGTGAAGAAAACCCACAAATATTCAGTTGACATTTTGAATGGTTTTAATTTGTGATAGAAGACCGTGGTGTGTGTTTATACAATGATTTTTCAGGTTTTTTTCCTGAGATTGTCAGTAAATGTGTTCATCCCATTCACATAGCAATGGCTGCTGTAGTACTGCAGAAGTAATTGTGGGCTGGTTCCCCTGGAATGCCCTTCTTCAGCTACTGGAGTAATAAGCACAGTTCAAGTGAACTATTATGTAAATATTCTGGCAGAAACACAAAGTGGTGAAAACATCAACAGCTGTAGGGACAGGACCCACTTATTAAAAAATTAAGGTTGATTAGTATATTGAGCTCCTTGAGGAGAAGGAAAAGTGACTTCAGGATAGTTTTACAGGAGGAAAAAATTTATAATGGGACAGGAAACATCTGTAGTTATAGAGTTATAGAAATAGTTATAGAAAAAGATTATGTTACTTGATCCCAGTACTCTTGGCTTAGTTGGCAGTTGCTGAATCACTCACTGTTTTTCACTACAAGAGCACAGTAGCATTATGTGCAATAGCTTGTATAGAGTTGCTCTAAGTCCTGTCATGACTTGGGCGTGGATACTTCACTTAGTTAAAACCAGTCACATAGAGGACATTTCTATGTGCTGCTTGGGTCCACAGTAATTATTGTTTGCTGTGTAGCACTTTCTTGTGCCAGGGTTGTTTCCCTCTGATCTTTCATCTATTGGTTATCTACCAATGGCATCTGAATCTGAGGTCACCACAGCCTCAGGCTGGGTGGCAGGGGAGAAGGAGGGCAAGGCAGTCCCACTGTGTGTGTGATGAAGAACCTCTTTCTCTCTGTGCTGCTGGAATGTGGGATGAGGAGGCACACCACACTGTAGCCTTAAGCTCCCAATAGCAGGTCTTTACTCAGTGCATCTGGATCTGTGATTTAGATAGCCAAGTGCTGGGATGAAAGTCAGGAGGTGAAGATGAGGTCCTCTTATCTCCTTTCTTCATCCTTGACCTGTATGTTTCTGTGTGTTTCATGCCTATGGCTCCGTATTATTGTTTAAATGTGACAGAAACCCTTGTGTTATTCTGTGCTGCATAGTCCATAGCAGAACTGTGTCTTTTAAGACACTAGGATACATATAAAATTGACTATAATAATTTCCAATCCATTATCTGAATCTACTTCAGGGAAGGTTTGACAAGTGCTGATAAAAGATGGTGAGTGTCCTATGTGTACTACACGGAGATAAAGCTACAACAGGGTGCCTCAAAATGCTCCTTTTGGAAGGACCCAGAGAAGGTGGTTTTGGTTTTTTTAATATCTAGTTTGGAAATAAGAATAGAAAGCTATGCTTTCTCATTTCTGTTCCCATTTTTCAATTTGAAAGAGTAAATTCTTGGAGTCCTTGAATTTTTTTTTTGTTTGTTTGTTTGTTTTTTGTTTTTCCCAAGGCATATAATGTTAAAAATGTATTATTGTATTCCAAGTACACTGCAAGTTCTAGCAAAGAGATGAGCATTTGATTGTTAAAATATATTTATCTGGCATGCTGAAAAGACCATTGTTATCAATTTTTACTTTCAATACAAAACCATTAAGTCTTCCAGATAGGTAGGAAATATTTTGCACAATAAGGATGTGAATAACTGGAATATTTACTTAGAAAAGTTAGTGAGTTGCCATCCTTGTAGATGCTCGAAACTTTCTTGGATGCAGCTTTGAACAACCTCATAAAACTGGTGGAGGTCCACCTAGATGATGTAAATTCCTTCCAACATAAATTATTGTGTGATTCTTTAAGAAACTTAGAGAACAGAGATAGCTCTTGTTTTGGAGATATAGAACTATGACTTGGTTTCCCACTAATAGCTCTACTTTGTGATTTTCTTTTTCTTCAGTGTCTGGATCATGAACTGCATAAATAAAGGAAAAACCCTGTAGAGAGTTTTGTTATTTTCAAACATAAAATTTTATGAAAAATAATCATAGGATCCATAATAGAAAGAACAGCTCACTGGTGGTCGCAGCCCTGGCCCAGGAGTTTGTGTCCATACAGGGAAGCTCTATGAGAGGGAGTGTGACTTTCCTGATCTTGCTGATATATGTCCCTACTCATTGGAAAGGGATTGACACCGAAGCATTTTCTGCTTTCTTTTCCTCAGATATGTCATCCAAATCTAGTTACAAATAAACATTCTAGTTACAAGGGGCATACCAAATGTAGGCATATAGATTTTTTTCTATGTATGGGAGAGATGATAATGTTTCAATGCCCATGTGTTCAAACTTCAGCTAAAAAGATAACATAATAATAGTGATTGAATGTTCAGCCTGTTTAAATTACTGACAGCAATGAGAGATGTGCATTAGTCCACCACTGGCTTGATGGTACTTAGCAGAATATTCTCCCCTTACAAGTTCGCTTTCATCTAACATGATTGCTTTCCCTTTCTATTCTATTCTTCCATAGTCAGCTCCAGACCTGCTGAGTTTAGAATTAGTTCCATTAGTCTATTATTTTTCTTTTCAGCCATGGCAACCTCTTTAAAAAAGACCCCTTTTGTAGAGATTTTAAAGGCTTTCTGTGGCTTTCAGTGAAGCCTGACAATTACTAAACCATCATTAAATTAACCCAGTTATTCTTCAAGTCATTGTGGCATTTTCAGGATTTTGCCTTCCCTCCAAGGTCTTTCAGGAATGACTTCTCTTGCTCCTTTTCTCCCCAGGCCCCCTGCCCAAAACTCTTCAGCCATATAAAGCATTCCTCTCTGCTGTAAAACGACAGCATTTTCAGTGCAATTGTTTCCTAGACCCTCATTGACACACACAAGAATGTCTCCTCTCAGCTCTAAGACCACTGTGGCAAAGGATCTCTTGCTGTAAGTCACAAAGTGCAATGTAAATATGTAATTATGTGGGTTTTAATAGCAATAAACCCATAAATACAAAATAAAAACTTTTTGGTAAGGCAGAGATTCAGTAAAAGCTGAGTCCTGAGTATAGCATGGCCATCAAATCCTTGTCAGATAGTTTTTAGCTCATCATGTGAGTTGGCTGTTTTTAGCTTGGTTTCAGCTTCACTGTTCAGTTTATTGAATATTTTATGTATGTTTACTTGTGTTTTTAGTATTTTTCATTATTTTACATGTACTTTGGGAACATTTTAATTGTCGAATCCTTGCAAGTGGCTTTCAAGATTACTTTCAAGCTTCTTTAGAAACATTTTCAAGGGCTTATCAATACTTCTTATTTTCTGTTTTCTTTTTTTTTTTTTTTCCTCCCCATTTGATGTTGATAGTATTATCATTTCAGATGGCTTATCTCTTTACGGATTCAATTTCCATCTGTGTTCAGGTTTTCCCCTAATGTTGCAATGAGGTCCTGATTTTCATAGCATCATAGAACAACCCAGGTTTTTCTGCCTGCTTCAATTCCTTTTGCAAGGAACGGGCTGTTCTTGTGCTTCCAGAAAGGTGTTGAATCATTTTGCAGAATGTGAAAATATGTAGGTGCTGCCAGAAAGTGGGAGGTCAACAACCTTCTTGCTGACATAAAATTAATTTCTCTCTCTGATTCAGATCCTTATTCATTGTTCTACTGAAGACTGTTGTCCATGCAGTTTTAGTCAAAAACGTCTCTGTAGAAGGGCTTTGGGCATTAGCCTTCATGTACACTTGTGTAGACAAATGAGTGCAGTTAGTCTTCCATAGCCAGATAGGAAAACAGAAGGAAAAATGCCTACTTTTTCCAAAACAACATAGAAAACTTCTGGTTTATGTGCCATCCTTGAGTTTTCATGAGATATTTGAAGGGGGGAAATAGCTATTAGCCCTCTTTTGGGCATCTAGAGAAATATATATAGCTGTGAGTGTCAGGAAGGTGCAGCTTACAACTGAAGTTTTACTAATGAGTTTGTTGAAATCTTGATCCCTTTTTTCTATCTTGGTTTAATTTTTGATGATAAGATGAAGTAAACAAAACCTCAGAGAAATGTTGTGAGTATTGATTAAGGACTGTTGATTGAACAATGGCTATTTAACATGTGGACCGATAAATAGGTGTGCAGTTATTCCACATTAACAGTAGGAAGAAATGAACAACCCAGAGGAGAAAAATATGGTAATTTTCACATATCAGTAAATTGGAATTATGGATTACCAGAAAATCTTGCATGCATCTCTACACAACCCTTAATACTTAAAATGAAGGCTTTATCTGGAGTGAAAAATTTTAACTTTAGAAAGTTTAATTTTATATTTTAAAATCAAAAGCTCTTGTTACTGGTTGTCGGCTAAGAGATGTTTTTCAGTTTATTTATTCACTTTTCTTGATGGAGAAAGAGAAGACATATCAAAAAATGGTCTTATTCATTGTAATCAATATGAAATTTTCCAACAGATATATCACATAGGATTGGATTTTGTAGAAAAATCTGTTTCAGTATTTCCATGGAACCAATTCAAGGAGGGAGAGGGGAAATACACAGATGCTTTAATTTTACTATAAAAATTGGAATTATTGTATCAGTTAAAAGAAAGATGAACTTACAGAATTTATTTGGAAAGTTCAGTTGATTCAGTAGCATTTGATTTCATAGGAGAAAGGTGCCTGTGAAGTGAAGGAAGACAGATTTCTTTTTTTTTTCCCTGACAATTTCAGTAACACTTTTAATGGTTTATTTGTTCCCACTGAGGGTGGTGACCCTTTGTTAAAATACGGTGTGATAGGTTATTATCTTTTTGTCCTGTGAGGCATATTTATGCCTTTTCTGCAAACTGTCTTCTGATTCAGAAGAACTTGTCCTGAATTATATGAACTCCAATTTCATGCCAGGGCTAGGTACAAGGTGCATTTTATAAGCATTGGTGCAACTCTGGAACATCGCCAAAGCAGGACCACGTGTTTTTTGATTCAGGCATCTACTTGGAAAAAATTCTCATTAGAGGGACAAAATGTTTCAGTATTTATATGCAGGCACCAGATCAGTGAACACTCCAGAATTACTCTTCTTAATCAACTAATTATGTTCCCAGATGTAGCCTAAACTAGCATCCTTCATGACTGACATTAGAAAGCAAAAGGACATTGTTAGGAATTCCTTCAAAAATTATTTTTCTGGGAGCAGAACAATTATTAATTCCATCAGTAGATAGATAACTTCATACTTTCAACTTCAATTTGATGGACTGTTGTCAGAAAATTCTTTAGGTACTTTTCTTTGGTGTCTCCTAAAGTTCTACAGAACCCTATGAAAAAAGAAATCTTCTCTGTAATTAAAATTTTTATCTTATTTTTATGGGGTTTTAAATCTCAACTTTAAGGAAAAAAAAAAAAGGTAAATAAACCTCCTTAGGAGTAGTCCGTCTTCCTCAGTGTATTTTTGTAAGATAATCTTGTCACACCCTTTCTCCTAATTTTTAACATGGCAGGAATTTGGTAATAGGATCAATTTCCTAAATAATATTGTACGGCCCATCCCATCTATGCTATGCTGTCCTCAGTATTTCATGACAGAAAACATACTTCATGATAACAGCTCAAGTGGGACACTGCTATGGAAACATTAAGAGCAAGTTTCTATTTGCAGAAATTGCCTGTAGAATACTTTGCAATTGCCCTTCTGTATATCATAAAGATGGATTGAATTCATTGTAATGAATATTTAGTGCTTTGAAATCCAGCTCTGAGATGGTTCAGACACTTACGTGAAGCACCTGGGGACCCCAAGGCTTTCTGTTTCTCCTGATGTGCTATAGCTAACACGTCTGCATTAGCCAGTACTGTGGTCCAGAGGGAGCAAGGTCTGCATGGTGAAATGCCATCTAATATCCACATTGAATGCATTCCAAGTATTTTTACTTTGGACTAATTTTTGTCTGGTTGTGAGCACTGAAATTATGTTTCTGAGAGCTGAACAATAATTAATTCGATTCAGGAATTTTCTAGAGTATACCTTCTTGTTTAGTTTAATCTAGGAATAATTAAATTCATTTCAGCTTAAATTTGGAATTTCATCTCTAAACCCTCACTGTGGCTTATGTGGGGGTTATTAATGCATTTGGTATTCAAAGGACACTCCTGAATTGGACTAAGGCAGGTGTACAATTGCAGGTCTACTATCGCTTCCAGAAGTCATGTCATGCAGACAAGGTATGCTGCATAGGGATGGGTGTCACACTGTTCCTTGAGAGTCCCACATCACTGTCTTTGCTTTGGATCAATTCTTCATTAATGTCTGCCCCAGCTGACTAGTCTGGTTCAGCCTCATCCCGCCAGAGAACAGGGAAGTCTTAGGAGGTGGAGATAGATATCTGCTCTATTGCAGGAGTTTTCTGAGTTTTCCTGCCTCCTATCATAGGTTGCAGTTCCTGATGTTATTTTTTTTTAAACCAGAGACTGGACTGAGTAAAGAGAGTTTCAGAAATGCCCAGGTCTGGGCGAAGTGTGTTAGTGAGGGTGAAGTACTGATGAATTTGATGTTTTGCATAGAGCCTGAGCTGCCTTCCACACTGCCACATAATCCAGGAAAACAGTAACAGAAAACAGGTGTATTAGTAAGACTCATCTCTACAGTATCTGTCTCTTCTAATGAATTTTTAAAAGTTTGCTGACTGTCAAGATAGCAAATATTATTCAATGCAGTTCACACTATTGGCATATATTCCTTGGCCAAGCCATTTGGGCTGAAATTCCAATCTCAATGAGAGTTTTGCACATTGGTCAAGGGAATAAGTTAATTTCTGACTTATTATTCTCCATTTTCTGTTTATATTTTCATTTAAGCTAAGGAAAAATATAAAGTGCAAACTACTATAGATGTCATATGGTGATTTTTCACCAGATTTCACTTTTTTTGCCTGCTAATCATGCTGGAAAGAAAAGTCAGGCTCTTACATACTCTTGGAATTATAGAATGATGGAACAATTAAGCTTGGAAAAGACCTCAAGTACCATCAGGTCCACTCTTTGACCAAACACCACCATGCCAACTAAACTAAGTATCGCATCCAGTCATTTCTTGAATGCTTCCAGGCTTGGTGACTCCACCATCTCCCTGGCCAGCCAAATCCAATGTTTACCCATCCTTTCAATGAAGAACTGCTTCCTCATGTCCAACCTGAACCTCCCCTAGTGCAGCTTGAGGCCATTTGCTCTTGTCCTCTTGCTTGTTACCTGATAGAAGAGGCTGAACTCCACCTGACTTGCAAGTCATAAGGTCACTCTTGAACCTCCATTACTCCAGTCTAAACAGCTCCAGCTTCCTCAGTCACTCCCCCCAGGATTTGTGCTCCAGACCCTCCACCAGCTTTTTTTCCCTTCTCTGGACTTGATCCAGGCACCTTAATGTCTGTCTTGTTGTGAGCGACCAAGAACACGACACGGGGTTTGAGGTGCAGCCTTCCCAGTGCTGAGTAAAGACAATCACTTCCCTGATCCTGCTGGCCACACTATATTTGATACAGGCCAGGATGCCACTGGGCTTCTTGACCACATGGCCACACTGCTGGTTGAGGTTCAGCTGCTGCCAACCAGCACTCCCAGATTCTTTCCCACGGAGCTGCTTTCCAGCCTCTCTGCCTCCAGCCTGTAGTGCTGCATGGGGTTGGTGTGATCAAGAGCAGAACTTGTCTTACTGAAGCTCTTACAGCTGATAGCAGCCCATCAATCTAAGCCTGTCGAGGTCCCTCTACAGAGCCTTCATGCCCTCCAGCAGACCAACATTCATGCCCAACTTGGTGTCATCTGTGAACTTACTAAGGGTGTACTAAGGTAAATGAATCCCTGAGGTGAGAGACGTGCCTGGTCAAGCTCATGATTGAGGCAGTCAGAAGGAGCTGGAGAAAGACTGTCCCCCGTGCATATGTGGAGTGGGGCTCTTGCCTCCTGTCTAATGGGTGACACAAGTAGGCTGCTGCTCATCTTTTAATCTGGATTGTTACTTCTAGGTTTTTGAGGGTTGTAAACTTGTCTCTGTAACTAATTGTGTTTTATTTCTGAGTTCAGTTGAGTTGACAAAAAGAGCAGGGAAAGGAACAAGTAATTCAGGTCATCCCTAATTGACAGCATTTTAGGATGCTTTGTTTGTTTTTAAATAAACATAAAGCAGGTCAAATAAATAAAATAGAATGCCTCAGTAAGGGATTTAATCTTTAGCTCTTGTTATTCAGCTTTTTGGATGCTGAAAAAAATTTTTTTTTTTTTTTTTTTTTTAACATAAGAACTCTAAATTATTCCTCTTGTAAAGACTGAGCAAACTGCATTTGGGAAGGTAAAATTATTTATCAAATGAATTCTTAATGTACAATTCATTTAAGTGTTCCTTATAAAAATCTGTATTAGTTTTTTCTTTCTTTTGTATCCAGTTCCAACTGTTATAACTGGCAATTGTCATAATTGTTTAAGCCTTTGTTGAAGGCTGTCAAAACTATGAACTTAATTTAAAATAAGACAGCCACATTTGGCAAATACAGCTTGTTCATCAGTTCACAACACTGACACCTAGATGTATTTAGAACAAAATAAGAGAATAATTTTGTGAGAACTAAGGTGGCTTCTGAAGGACACAGAGTCTTCCAGTATGCTGTGTTTAAATAGTTTTGGTCCAACTCAAACATTTGAATGTTTTGCTTGATCTACTCAGATCTGTTCCAGTAAGTAAATACCAAAGAAAACATATTGGAAAAAGCTCCATAGGTGGAATGGATGGAGGAGCACCAAGTCTTTGAATTATGCTAAGAGATAAGCAGGTGCAAAGGTTGGGTATTAAATAATTTAGTATTAATGACACTTAGGCGTTCCTAGTCATCAGTCAACAGAGGATTTTTCTGCTAGAAAATTAAGCACTCGAAGGACCCTGGGGAATACCTGGATTATTCTTAGAGTCTTAAAATAAAGCAAATTGACAGTGACCAAGTCACACAGTCATATTTATGACATTCACTGAAAAACATCTTGGGATCCACAGAATGAAAAGATAAAATATCTTGCTGAAGGAAATTTGGATGACTCTCTGGTTAAGTGATAGCTAAGTGCAGTTCAGGTCCCCCTTAATTTCCATTTTGCATGCAGTGGTTAATGGGAGAGTATAAAATTTTGTCTAAAAGACAGGTAGGCAACTGTGTCCTATTCTGAGGCTTTCTTACACTGATCTTCATTTGCAAAACAGATTATAATATCCAGTATAAATCTTGGGTTTGCTTGTTTTGAAATGAAAGGTAAACAATATCTCTGGGGTCAGAGTGGAAGGACCAGAGTTTTTAGCAGTTCTGCTAGCACTCAGCAAATACGGTATCAGGTTGTCCCAAGGACTGACCATCTGCCTGGTAAATGCTAAATACAAATTACCATAAATCCCTAAAAAGAATAATTTTTAAGACCTTGACCAAACAGCACCATCATTTTTATTTTTTCATCTATTTTGGGATGTGTAATTTTTCCTTTGGGAGGCACAATAGTAGAAAAAAAAAGATGAAAACAAAACTTTTTTGAACAGTGATATGAGCTTACTAGTCCTCCCCAGATAGTACTGCTTTTGTTTTACATATGAATGACTCTAATCACCTCTGGGATGTCTTCTTAATGTGTATTTCTATTTTGCATCAAGAAGGGGAAAACGTATAAATAAAAGTCCCAAAGGTGGAGAAAGGCTTATCATTTGAACTAAATAATGAAGGAAGGAGCACTGTGAACAAGAAAGAAAAGAATACACCAAAAAGAATATTAAATCAGAGATGATGATATGATAAAAACATAAAACTTGTGCTTTTTATTATTCATTACTGTTATGGAAATATATGCCATGGCTCCACTGTGATGCATGCAAATCCTCGACCCATTCTTCTGATATTCACAATCTGCGTGATTTTCATTAATCCAGCCTTTTTGGGTCAGCTTCAAGTACTTCTATACTCATCTTTAAACTAATAAACTAAAAGGGAGAACTAGAGAGAAGTGCTTCTATTGTAATGTAGCAGGATGGTAGCTGTTACCAGAAAAGTGTGCATGCAGGAACTGAGATATGCAGATGGGTGTCCAAGTCTTCTGATGATAAAGTGAGAAGGCATGAAACTGGTGCCATGTATAATCATTTTGTAATTAATTTCTTTGGTACACTGCCTCCCTACTCCATAGTCACATAGCTTCTTATACTTGGAGGGCTTTGGTGGAAAGGTAGCAGGGAAGTGCTATCAGTTTCTATCTACACAAATTTCCTGAATGTCTCTGTTAGAAAGACAGACCTCCCTCCTCTGCACTATTTCAAGCAGATCCTACATGGTTTAAGTTTATGCTTGATTTTGACAGAATTCACGTTTATGCCCCCCAGACTGAAACGCATTATTGACTCAGTACAATGGAAAGGATCACTGAGTGAATGTGAAACACTATACCACAATGATGAACCTCCTAAAAAAAAAATTATCATAGAGTTTATTGCATTATTTTGTTACTAATCTGTTATTACCATTCTCAAATAGGAAATTCCTCGTATTGTCATTCTTTCTGACCTCTAATATGCAATGTCACATACCTGTTTGTAGAAATATTTAATTTTGACCAGGAACAGTCTAAATAAGTCTTAGAGGAGCAATGGCATTTCCTGAATACTTTTTAAATGCTTATGCCCTTTATTCTCAATGCATATCATAATACAGTAGTGTAGTTGTAGTTTCTGAGAAATGTCAAGTCACTGGCATGGTCAAAGCACTGTAATCCTGCCCTGTAGGAGCCAATGAAATTTCAGAAATTTGCCCCCACTCTGAGTTAGGATGAAAACCACTTTGCAACTCTTCACAAATCTTCATATTCTGCAAACTCTGATTAATCATATCCTTTTGATGATATGTAAATAACTGAAAGATTGTATTGATAAGGCTGATAGTGATTTCATGAAAAATGTGTTGATGTTGAAGAGATTCCTACATAGTTTTTCATCTGAGAACTAGAAATTTTTTGTACATTCTAAAGTTGGTGCTGAAATGATGATTCAGTTAAAATTGAGATTTTTTTTTTTAATAAATTTTTGATGCTGAAGTGTGATGTACCATTAGAGCCAGAAAGCTGAACAGTGTGGAGTGTGTCTGAATAGTTAAAAACTTTTTATTAATTTATGAATACAGAAATTATATAGCCATTTGTGCCTGTAAAAAAAATGCCCATGAGAATATAATATAGCTGTATTTTTTATCTTTTCTGGCAGTGAAAAAGACAATGTGGGACAATTGAATAATAAAATCAGAAAATAACACAATCAAAATGTATAGTGACGTGTAGAAGCAGAGGTTTGGTAGCTTATAGTTATCCATGTGTGGCTGTAAGCTGGGGAAAAGTGAGAGAAGCTGAAGAACTCATGGTGCCTTCCACAGGCTGCAGTGTGAATATCTGCTCCACCACGGTCTCCTCCATGGACTGCAAGAGAATCTCTGCTCTGGTGCTTGGAGCACCTCCTTCTCTTCCCTCTCTGAGCCTGGATTCAGCGGGACTGCTCCTGAATATGAATGTGCATATATATAATAAAATTGAGACAAGGAAGCTCCTTTTTACAGTCAGCATCTCTCAGAAACAGCTTTAGGAGCCTGTAAACACCAGCTAATGCCTTAGCCACTGTGGGAAACATGATCTATAACAACATTTCGAGCATGGGATGGGTGGAGCAGAAAAATTGTAATTTTCATTTGAACGAAATATTTGAAAAATGAAAGAGCCGATATCCTTTCAAGAGTGTTTCTGGATGTCTGCACATACGATTAGCTAATGATTCTGTTTCTAAGGTGCAATATATTAAAACAGGCAGTGCACTACATAGCACGGCACATCTGTAAGTGACATGAGGAAGAAAATAGCCCAACTAGCACCAACACATCAATGCACAAATAAATAGTATAGGCCACTAGACACATTTACGAATAGTAAACTTTTAAGTACCTTTATGGACCTTGCTTTTATTGTTGTTTTTGTTTGTTTGGGTTTTTTTGTTTGTTTGTTTGTTTTTTCCTAGCTTGCTTGTAGAATCTCAGTATGGTTTGTAAAGTCAGCACCTACATCCAAAGTTCTTGGTGGTCCTCATAAAACTGCCAGACTGTTTCTGAGTTTCCAGAAGAAATCTTCTCTGGCCATAGCTAGGACACTTGACTGGTTAGAAGAAAACTGGAATTCAATTGATGACTTGTGCATTTTATTTAATGGCTATTTGACATTATAGCCACAAATGATGACTTTTGTCTTGATCTTGGAGCAAAACTACCTGCAGAAGATGATGTAGGCTTGAGAACCCTGAATGAAAAGATTTATCTCCTCAAAGTACTTCACATACTTTGCAGTCCCTAGGGAGTGGTAGAATGTGGAAATCAATCAACATTGCCTGCTGGTTAGGGTTTTGTAGCTCTTGCTAGTCTTCAAAGATACTAACCAGCTGTCATCACTCCACACAGAACAGGTGAGCTGCTGAGGGTGGCCAATGCCCCTTCAGGGAGCAAGTTCCCCAGAACACTGTAACCTGATTAAAGCTGCATTTGTAAGAGTCACCAAGAACCCAAACAAGAAGACAGGATCCCTGATGTGCCATTTCTTTGTCTTAAACACACAAGCATTTTTATTTCTTTTAAAAATAATACCTTCTTAATGTTTTTGCTTGGCTTCAGGTGGAAGTAATTAATTTAAAAGACATGTTACCTTTACCCCTAGTTGTTTTCTGATACATGAAATCATTCTGAGTGACAATCTGTCTTAGGGGAATTGTTGCTGGAACAACATTTGGATCGCAGAAAATTTAAAAACACTTAGGACCTGACAATCAAACATTTTTATTTCCTAAAGTAGGAAATCCATTTTAATGAGAACAGTCTTTCAAGACACATGTGAAATTGAGCAAGACAAAATCTTGTCTTTACCATGCACCATGTGGAAGCAACTTCGTGCTGTCCTGTGTGCAGGTGCAAAGATATGTCATAAAGGCAGCTCACTGTCAGCCATGCCTAAACTCTCACACCAGCTCTGTAAGAGTAAAGAGAATTAAATTTGAACAGTAAGGCAAAGCTAACCTGAGATAACTGTTATGAGCAAAGAATATAAAAATTTTGGTTAAAACAAAGCTGGTCCTGCATATTTAGGAACATAACAGCAATATAGCTGTGAGACCATCTGCCATTTTGGCCTCATACAATGCTGCAGGCCATTACAAAAATGGTAATATGTCTCCTGTAAAAGCAAGCTGGTCCAATGATATAACAAGTGTCCTTTGAAGCTGGTAATATGAGTGAAATTCCCATTAAGATTCTTTAAGAAAGAGAATTAATTTGAAGAAAACTGAGCACTGACATCCTGACCACCTGTAGTGCTATGTGTCCAGCAAGGCTATGGACCCCATTTCTTCATCATGTACCTTTTAAAAAAAAAGACAGGTCAAAGCATATAGCATTTTATAGAAATATTAAATATGCTTGAAGTCTCCACTCTAAAATGGATTGTGACATTTATGATGGTAGGGGTGTTGTCAGTCTTGTTGGTTTTATCAGACTAAAGGACAAATCTCCATTTATTCACTGAAAAAGCCTTTTAGAAACTTGGCTTTTTCCTCTCTCAGTACCAGTAAGAGTTGTCCAGCTACATTTGGAATCTTGTGATATTTTCAGATGGATTGGCTGATCTTGCTTATCTGTGAAACTGAAAAGTGATGTGATTTGCTTACAGTTGTCACCAGATTAAGAGAAATTTATGGAAGTGGAATATCTTCTGGGCTCCAGTCTTTGAGACTTTGGCTTTTTACTCGAAGATTATTTAAAGAAAACTATTTTTGCATCTGAAGCTGATCCTTAGCAAAGTTTAATGGTGCCTCAATACCTGTGTTAACTTCGGCTGCTACCAAAAGAAATGTTCTTGTGAATGAAGACTATGGTTGCAAAAAGATACACTGCATTTGTTCTTGAAGTGTCAATAGAAGTTCATTGAATCATAGAATAGTTTGGGTCAGAAGGAACCTTAAACATCCAGTTCCAAACTCCTGCTGCTGTAGACAGGGACACCTTCCATTAGACCAGGTTGATCAAAGCCCTATTCAACCTGACCTCGGACTCTTCCAGGGATAGGTTGCTCTGCTGTAGAGCATAACCACCAAAATGCTGGGCTAGTGGGTTTGGTCTTCAAATACTCTGAGTTTTGAAAAACTTGCCTTTGTTAGCAAAGAGAAATACAACACGGGGTGTGTGGTGGGGAGGGGAGGGTGATGGGGCTGTCTTTATATTTAAAGCTTATATTCAGCTAATAGTTGCAAGGGGACAATTTCCACCTGTCTGTGAATGACATTTCCCACTATATTCTTTGTGCTGTGTACTACTAATATCAGGGACATTAGCATCCTTGTGAAGAATTAAAGTCTTATCATACAGTATAATATAAATGCCATTTATGATTAAATTTCCTTCTACCAGGAGTCTTTATTGCTGTACTGTGCAATTGAAGGGCAGTAGAGGTATGTGTGAAGGACACTTTGCTGAAAATATTTTATAACTACTACACACAGCCAAATCAAGTCCCCAGATGTGTGCTACATATTGGCAGGATCTCAACTCTGTATTCTGATGGGTACTATTGATAAAGACACTATTGACCAAACTATGCCTAATTCTGCATGCCTATGTACTCACTACTCAGTGTAACGCCTTCTTGTGTCATGGTTGGTTTCTCAATCAACTGAAGTTGTCTTTGCTGTGGTACATAGAATTGTAATTAAGTTTGCAGAATTATTAAATGTTTTTCACAGTGGTTGTAAATAGATTAATTTCAATCTGATTTACTGGTTAAAAGAGAGGAAATAACTGCGTGTTCTCTCTAGATGGGAAATCATTGTGTTAATGTTGGTTGAGCAGACATAAAACTACAGTTTCACAAAGTGCCTTTGTATTTTTTCCACTGTTACATCTCACAAGAAAAAGTACATATCAAAATGCATAACTGAACTTTTTCCTTCTTTCCTTTCTTGTACTTATGAGGGAGACAAAGGTTAGAGATGCCATGTGAATCTGAATGCATGATTGGAGGATTGCAGCAGTCTCCCCAGCATCTTGGCACTTAAGGATCTTCTGCTGCGGCCAGCTCCAGTGCTTCATCAGGTGTCATGTAGCTATAAAAATGTTGGAATGAAAAACCTCACAGCAGTTGTAATGGCATTTTAAGGTGAAATGCTTGTGCTGACTCTACTCCCTGATGTATGAGCAATGAACAGGACAAGATTAGCAACTTCAGCTTTGGACTGTATAAGTGAGAAATTGTGGAACAGATTGTGGCATGAAACTAGAGGATAGTATGTTGGAAGGGTGAAAGCAGAGATGAGGACTGGAGGACCAGAGAGCCAAAGTTATACAGATACATTTGAAACATCATAATCATAAAGCATGGCACAAAAATAGAGTCTAAGAGTGCTGCTCTACCATAGCAGTGTGATTTATTTGTCTCCACAATGGAAAAAAGCTAGCACATGAAATCTATGATGGCTCTAGACAGTGACTTTAGTTTTGATCAAGGCTCATTGAAAATGGATAGAAGCAGAAATGATTATTCTGTAATGACAATGAGAGAGGTGGTTGATGACTTAGACTCAGATCTACTGACTTGAGAGCACAGCCAAAGTGATAGGAAGACAGGTGGAGGCCCATGAAAAAACATCCTTGACATGCTAGGGGAACAATAACAAGGTGGTTACTGGTAATTATCTTTAGGTGTGTATGGAGGGTTCAGGGCTGCAAGTCAGTTGTCATATATGTTACCATGAATGCAGGTTCTAATAAATTATGCTGTGTGCTACCCCAAAATATGAATAGAGAAACTAAGCTATTTCTTCAGTTTGATTGCACAAAGAAGTGTTTACTGATTGATGCACTTACCTGTATCATGCATAAGAAAAGAGGTGTCTGCTATTCTAAAGAACATCCAACTCTTTCCATGCTAAGGATGTCAACCTGTCATGCACGAATTGGTGAGAGGGTAGAGTGTTTTAAACATATATCAGAGGACATAATAGACCACTTCTTAAACCACAACCACATTTATTGACACTCTTTGTGTAGGAGACAGCATCAAGATTGTAACATCTGCAGCCAAAAAGAATATTTGTGTTTGTATTGGGCTTGTGTTGGCAGGTTTTGTTAGTGTGAGGGCTACAGGGGTTGCTTCCATTGGAAGCTTCCAGAGGCTCCCTCCATGTATGACAGAGCCAATATCAGGTGTCTCCAGGATGGACCCACCACTGGCCAAGGCTGAGCCAAACAGAAATGATAGTAATGTCTCTGTGATAACATATTCAAGAAGCAAAAAAAAGTTATTGCCCACCTGTAATTGTACTGACAGAAGATTTAGAACATGAGGAGCCACTTCTCAGACACCAAGGTCAGTGAAGAAGGAGAGGGAGGAGGTGCTAGAGCAGAGATTCCCCTGCAGCCCATGGTAAAAACCATGGTGAAGCAGCTGTGCCCCTGCAACCCATGAAGGTTCCAAGGTGGTGCATATTGTGAAGAACTGTAGCGCACTGGAAGCACTCGTGCTGGAGAAGTTAATGGAGAACTGTCTCCTGTAGGAGAGGCCCAGAACTGGAGCAGGGGAAGGACTTGGCTCTCTGAGCAGTGACAGAAACAATATGACAAAAACAACCATAACCCCCATTCCCTCCATCCTTGCTCCTCCTACAAGGAACTAGAGCCTGGGAAGGAGAGAGGGGTGGGAGGAATGTGTTTTTAAGATTTTATTTTATTTATTGTTATCCTGCTCTGATTCTGATGGGTAATAAATTCAATTAATTTTCCCACATATAGTCTGTTTTGCCCATGACAATAGTTGGTGAGTGAACTTTCCCAGCGTTTATCTCAACTTGTCAACCTTTTGTCATATTTTCTCTCCTCTGTTGGGTTATGGAGGGGAGTGATAGAGCATCTCTGAGTGTCTGGCATGCAGCCAGGATCAAACACCACTCTCTTCTCCTATGTAGGACTAGGGGAGAAGGAAGAAGAGAAACTTCTCAAGAGTATAGACAAAGGCAGGGAACAGAATTCCAATGAAGTTCAAATATCACAGGGAAGTTTGGAGTACAAATTATTTGTGAAATGGCAAGGATCCGTCCAAAATACTTGCATTGTGAGGAAAGAAATGCAAGGCTTTTGTGTAGTACCTTATCTCTGTAAGCCCAAGCTGAGCCTAATCACACAAGCTATCAGAGGAAGTGTAAATAGGATATCAAAGGACAGTACAGCACTGTGAACCTTTAGATTATGTGGTACAGAAGTTAAGGATGTGTTCTGTCAAGGATGAAGCAAATGCATCTGTTCTCACATCTAGGCAGTTCCACAAAAAAAACACCCAAAAAAGGTCATTGAATTAAGGTCAAAACCCTGAGAAGCAGCTAGTCATAAACAAGAGCTGAATGAGATGTAAAAATATGAAAGGACAAAAAAAAAATCTAATATCCTGGGGGAAAGACAGGTAGTGATGTCCTAACCCAGAGAGCTTCCTGGTAGGTAAATATGAATCCAATTCTAAGGTATATTTGATGAAATGTTAAATCTTCTAATTTTCCATATATATATATATCCAACACTGTTTTTAATCAAGGGATGTTAGTGTATCCATCTGAGCAGAAGTGTGGAGGCAAGTCAGCAAGAAATTTGGCTTTTCCACACCAAATAATCCCAGCTGGTCAGGGGATATACTTGCTTTTTGGCATTCAGTTTCTTTGGTGCCATCAGGAGTGTATAAAGACATATCCAAATGACACTGATTTCAGTGGACAATGAGAAGATGAGCTACATCTGATCAGAATCCCTGGGTAGCATATGCAGAATAGAAATGAGTTTTGTCATTTGGGCTTCTAGGCAAAAGGCACATAAACTACAATGGAATAATGTCCAGATGCAGTGAAGAAAGAAGATAGATGTATGCATTCTTTTTTGGATGTGTTTGGTTAGTTGTATTGGAGTGTTTGTATGCAGGTTCTTGGAACTGGTGAATAAAGAAAGAGAACAGCATCACTGCTGATGGTGCCAGATTTTCCAAGCTATTTCTACTCCAGACAGATGCCTCCAGCAAGGTGAAGAGACTGCATTATATTGATATAATGTTAAGTATACTTCTAAATATAATATTAGCCTTAAGCACAAAGCTATCAGCATGGGAGAAAGCATATTCAACTGCAGAAATGTTGTCCTTGCCAGCTGGCTGGGAAATTACAAGCCTGACTCAGTATCTACTAAGCACTTACTTGTCTTTGATGGATACTATGTACCCCATCATCCTGGGTAAAGGGTTGTAATTACGAATTACTGCCACTGTCCTTCACTCCCCAGCTCTTTTCGTTGCAATGTGTCCTTGGGAAGGTACAAATACAGATTTATTTTACAGCATCGGTGACTGTGGCATGAAGTATCATCTGATTTCCACAGAGATGATCCTGGAGATACAAAGCCCAGGTGTTCTCAGAGTCTCATTTATCAGGCAATCTACAATGTTGATGTTTTTGAGGTGAAAGAGGGCAGTAATATGTCTGCCCACTCTATGCTTGCCGTAAACCGGATGTCCAAATATATGCCCAACTTGTATGAGCCTGGGTGGGATTGATTTTCAAACATACTTAGTCACCTATGGTTGAGACTAACATGAGAGCAAAGAGCAACTGGAAATTTGGCCACAATATGTAATTTGTAAATATAATTATTTACAAACCTAAAAATAAATCTCTGCCTTGGGCACATGAATAACCAAGCGTTTGTCATAGCTGATATCAGTCTCACAGAGAAAGGTAAAGGCACAGATGGAGGGAGAATGTCTGGTGCCTTGAGAAATGAAAATGAAACCAATTGGACATTGTGCAAACCCCCCATTTTTCCTGGAATGTAGTGGTGAGAAGAGGTCATAAAAGGACAGGTAACAGCAAAGGTCAGTAAGATGCTCCTGCAAAGCAACGTATCTACTATACCTTTAAAAATAATTAGCTGCCTTATCTCCCAGGCTCTATGAATGTCAGCCGGGGCTATTTACAGGTTAGAAGCTGCAACGATCCAATATAGCCAGCCTTAATGTTAACAAAACTATGTGACACAGCTCTGGATTGCCCTTTATCTGTAATGCTTCTGAAAGCAATAGGTACAGGTGTTGGTCACTGCAGAGTTAAAACTGCTTTGGCATCTACCCATGCTTTTTGCTAATGAACCATCTGGCTTATCAAAGGAGGTTGCTCAGCCACAAATCAGCAGTTTTCTTGCAGATGTTTGCTGTTTGCTGCTTCTTAATTCTCTTACTTCCAGTTTCTCCTTTTGCCTTGCAGAGCTGTTACTTTGCCATTTGTCTCAATTCTTTCTTCAGAGGTAGCTTTGATTGCAAATACACTGGTGTCTGGGACTCTACAATTATTTCTCTCTACATTCAAAACACTGAGTTTTAGAATCTGGGAAGTTGAAATTTTGTCTCTTGAAAGAAGATATGGCATCTTCTGCAGACTGTGCTGGGATACATTTTTGTCCTGGATGTACAAAGTTGAAAAGGATAAGCATCACAACCTACTTTCCTCATTTTTGAATTTCTTCAAAGGCTATGTATTTAAGGTCATGGACAGCATTTTTTTTCTTACAACAATCATGTAATCACTTTGCTGTAGAAGAAACATAAAATGTGCTAAATTCTACTACACTTTCATAAGTTATGTATCACGTCATTCACAAATATGTACAAGGGAACAAAAATAAATGCTCAGGAAATAGGGCTTTGCTCTTGGAACAAAATAAATTATGGAGACAGAAATCTGGACATTGGCGTTGGCATAGAGGAGAGATTCTGCAAGGGAGAGAGAAGTGTCATGATTTTCAGGGCATTTTTACGAACTACAACATCCTGCTTAATTTCTGCATGTACTTTCACTCAGATGAGACCTTTCATCTGCATTTTCTTTTACTTACCTCCTCCTTGGCTCCAGGGGTGACATTCCATTTCTTGTGCAATTTACATGAAAATTAACCTTTCACATTGGTGCAAATCCATATGAGTGGAAATAATGTCTTCTGTGACTTGGCCAGTAACCAGGGGCTTTTGAGCAGACCCTGGAAGGCATTCAGTAAAAACTAATTTACCATGCTTTCTATAATAGTAAATCCTTTCCTAAAACTGTTCTTCTGAAAGATACTGCTGTCTTGACTCAGCATGGATTTTAAGATATGAAATGCTACCTGTGCATCTAGAAAATTTTTATCTGAAACAAAAGTAGTAATAATTAAATAAAACCTGTTGGGAAAGTGGGAAAATGTGAAAGAAAACCTGAGGCCCTAATCAATAGCTGTGTGGGAGGCAACAATATCTGCAGAAGGGAGTGGCTTCCTGAGGGATTGCTTATACCTATTTGCTTTTTTGCAGTGAGTAGTGAGTTTAATGGATAGAGTCCCTCCAGGTGGGCAATCACAAAACTAGCATTTTTATATTCTTGACAGAAAATTGCATCTCTTTTTCCTAGCAGAAGATTACATTTTCCCTAGAAAATTCTGAAGCTTTAGCATAAGTGGTTTTCCTTGTCAGAGTATCTGTCTGAAGCAACATATCCCACTGTTTTTAACAATCTAGGCAAATTCTTGAGCAAATTCTTCTTCTTTACTCACTTTTAGTCAACATGCTGCTAGGACAGCACAGTCTCTCCCTAGGTAGCTTGGGGAACAGATGGAGACCATAGTTCCTCTATCTTCAGTACTACCAGGTTAATCTGAGGGTGAGCCAGATGATTTACAGATACTTTTGATCTGTTTTTGGGTGCTCTGAATATTTTTCAAAAAACTATTTAAGAAGAATAAACCTTTACTTTGCTCAAAGTGATGGCTGAAGGAGCTGTAGTTGGGAAGGTTGTAATGATCTGGCCCTTGTTTTCTACGGGTGCAACTAACTGTTCTGACTGGTACAGAAAGAACTGAAATGAATAAATCAAAATCATTGTGTTGAGTCTTTTCATGCCACAGCTACAGAGCTTTGGACCTCTTTTCCTTAGACTCTGTGCCATCCAGCTAGCTAAACTGTGTTTTCTGAAATGCTCTATCTCTTGTTAACAATTTTCCTCTCTTAAAATATGTGCATCAGCAGAATTTACCCAGTGCATTTGAAGACTCCATTTCATTTTGTAACACTGAACATTTCAGAGACATCTATTTCTGAATATCTCTTTACAAAATGCTGTTAAGATGAGATTTCTCTTTCTCTTAGAGTGCTGCAATCTTGCTATTAACAACCATGTGCTGGCCACTGCTTCTCATCATTCTTGTGGAGAGCCAGTTCTGCACACTCAGACCTGCCTTCTTTCTGATGTTAGGGAGCTCTCAGAACTTTGGCATACTCCAGCTAAGTTTATAGTCAAGAGAAATGACAAAACTCTCAACAAAAAGACTCTATTTTTGTAGTTGGTTTCTAGGAGAGGTTTTCATATGCTCGCAATGAAGCATAAATCAAACTGACATAGTTTCCCTTTCATGTTACTGAAAGAAGCACAACCAGTCTGGGGAACCACACATGTGCCTAGCCAAAAAGTTAGTGACTTGCCTGTTTTAACATTTAACCAACATAGAGTTAACTGGATAGCAATAGTTGACATTTATCAAGGATATCAAAGTACAGTTCAACCACTCCACGTAATGATGAATAGAATCTCAGAGAGGAAAAATCAGATGTGGAGTAGATGGAAAAGACATGGCTGGCCTCACACACACAAACACATGGATGGTTACACATGCATGCACATAATCAAATTTGAATTTTGAATTCATTTTTCCTAGACCATGCAGGGTATGAAATTTGTCTTGATTCTGCTGAACACACACATTTTTGATCACTTCCTCTTTGTGTGATGCTCATCTTTTAATCCTATAAATCTTTATTTCATTCTTCCTAGGTTATCAACTGGATTCTCAGAAGAGGTAGAAAATTGTTTGCTGCATTACTGGAAACAGTTTATTTCATTATTTCTTGTGATGCTCTTTGAGGTTTTAGGAAAGTGAGGATGTTTGAAAGAGCTTGAATACCTCTGTCCCATAAACATCAGACTGATTTGCAAAGAAACATTGTGCATTTTAAAGTTGCACCCACTAGCAATATTTGATTTTTAAAGACTGCAGAAAATAGGATCAATGAAAGACCTGTTTAGAATATGCTGGGAAGTCAGAGAGTCAAAACTGCTAAGCACTGGAAATTCTGAGAGATGTAAAAATTATTGCTAGAAGAAGTGGCACTTATTCTCATGCAATCTGTCCTTTTTATCTGGAAAATATTTCCAGTGGAAATAATATCCTGAAGAGAAGTCTTCTATGCTACTGAGCACAGTGCACAATTACAATGATCAGGGAAAATAGAGCTGCTGATTCAGTGAGTAACTGGCTTTGAGATGTATTTCAAGGTACAAATGACAGTGCAGACTTTCCTGAGTCCCAGAAACTATGCAGATGTACAACTTTTTCATTCTGTTGTCATACTTAGAGTCACCAGTGTGTAGGGGAGAGTCAATTTTATGGGTGATTTTACACATTTTGTTATCTCAGCCCAACAACTCAGAATTACACAACCTTTCAGGTTTTGGACAAGAATTCGGATGGGAGCTTCTGAAAAAACTCCCTTCTAATCTCATGTTTAATGCCATCTGTCAACCCACTGACACATGCTTAAGGTCAACCTTAGGCATTCAAATAACCTCAAAGAACACATTTATTTTCAGAGGTTTAATTGCGATAATAACAGACAAGGCAAAGCACATTCTGGATTTTCCTCTTGGAAGCATGTTCCTACTACTTACGTATGCCCGTTTTAAATGACTGCATGTGACATCTGGGTCCTGTTTTGAGGCTGAAGGTTTGCTGGAGAGCCTTTGGGGATTTTTATTCTATGGTGTTTCTCTTTCCTGGCACGTGACCGCATCTTCTCTTTCATAAAATAGTATTTCCATACCTTTTCTGTCTCTGTTCAATAAAGAAGACATTTCCACGCCTATTACTTTACATTCTCCCAATGTATTTTGGGTCACCTTCTTTCAGCATCCTTACATCTCTGTCATCCAAGTTGGTTGATTCTTTAAAATTTTATCTTGCATATCATGCTTTGCATCTATGGATCTTTCTTCCAGTCCAATTTTATTTACAATTTTGGTTTCCAAAGCCATGTCAATAAAATTGTAAACCTGGAAAATCTTCAGGAAATCCATGCCAAAAGTCACCTCTGCTGAAAGACTAAGTATGAGATTTAGTAAGGTACTATAGACCTGCTGATGTTTTTGCCATTATTAGGCAATAACATTAGATCTTGTGAATGAACCAGACACTACTGGTTATTAGTTATTCATAATACTACACAGTTATTTCAAAATAAATTTTTTGTTCTTATAGAGTGACAGTCTGGTAACACCCTTAGTGTTAAACAGTTTGTATATATCTGATGAAACGTTTGGTGACTTGAACTTATTTAAATATACATATGTCACCAGACTTAATAAAAGAGAAATCAGATTCAAAGCAGTTCCTACCAGTGAAGCCTGTGGGACAGTGGGCAACCAATCCTTTTGGGTGATCATATTTCTTTATCAGCCAAGTAAGAATATAGGAAAGAATAAACCAGAAAATAACAGTTGTGAGCTACATGTGAAATCTATTCAGAAGACCTGTATATCCATTTGAAAAGATTTAGGCCAGTTCAGACTTTAAGAATAAACATTTAAAGACAAAGAGTAATGTCTGCAAGCTGTGCTACTCATGCATTTTCATTATCTTAAGTGCAAATATGGAAATACACACCAGGGTAGATCTGACCCTCAGTGTTACCCAGAGCATATTCCTTATTCATAGAATGCCCTCTAAAGGATGAATGTAATGTGTAATCTTATTTGATAATGTACGTTCACATCTCAGAAGATGCTTGGGAATTATTAGCCTTTGACAGACTTCCTTCTGGCTTTAGCAATTAGCAGAAATGAAATTCCTTGAGATTAAATTTCTCCTTTGGACCATGCATGATTTTAAGACTTTTTCTATAACCCCATAAAGTAATGATATAAGCCAAACACTGAATTTTCAAATAATTGTGCAGTGATTCAGGCAGCTCCTATTGAAGCTGTTCAGACTATGAAAATTGCTTATATGAGAATTAAATTCTTGTCCTTTAGAGCACCTTTAAAAAGCATGTCCTTTCTCCCTAATATTAGAAAATAACATGTGACCAGAAGGAGTTGTTGAAAACAGAGCTGTGGAGCAGGGGTTTTGTCATTGTTTAAATTATTGGCCACATACATTTTAAGTTAGATTGAACATATCCTGAATGTGAGGAAAATAACATTTTTCTAGTACTGGAAAGTAAAATTTTTGTATAAAGCAGTGCTGAAGCCTTTCAGAGGAATGGCAGTGGTCTGTGCCTTAATAACCAAACTTATTGATGCAAGAAAATGAAATGAAAGTCAATATATTGCTGATGAAATGGAGTTCAGTGGATTGTTTAGTCCATTCCATGCTGAATTGGTCTCTACCATACATTAACCTCCACCCTGCCCAACTCAGTTTTAAATAATTAAACTCCTGACACTTTCCTTACATTCGCAAAAGTAATGGCTTCCTCTTTCTGTTCAGTTAGGGGCTAAAACATGTTTAAGTGATAAAAAATTATGGTAGAGCAGCATTTTGTTTTGAACTGCACATAGACGTCATTAAGCAGCAGCCTCCGGTGAAAGCTTATTCATGTGTAGAGGTACCTGCAGATTGCTCTGGATTCCTGGTGAGGTTGAGCATAAGTAGCCACTATGGGAGGAATTTCATGAAGCTGCAGCTTGTCAAAATTGCAGCATGGGATGTAGCCCACATAGAAAAATACCTGTCCTTAGTCATTGACAAATACCTTGTTTCCATCACACAGGAGGAAGAAACTTTGAAAAAAAAACAACTCGGCAGTACAGAAGATCTATATTAGAAATGCTGATCTAAAGTCAACTGATTCTATAAAATCCTTAATGAAAAGTCCACTGACTGCAGTTATTTGTATACAGGTGTATACACTTTAAGACTTTATAGGTTGATTAAAAGAGCTCAGAGGTGGAATTTGCTGTTCCATAAAAATATCTTGAGTAATTAAGAGTCCTCTGCTATTGAACGACAACAGATCTTTCAAAAATCTGTTTCAGTGGCTGGTCAGGGCAGGGCTTGGGGAGCTGGAACCTGGCCCTGCTGCAACATCTCTGGAGTGGGCGCTGAAGGTTTGTCAGCTGCCAGTAACACTGGGATGAATGGGACACGTGGGCTGTGCCTTCTCTAACCACCAGTCCCAATCCAGCTTGAATTTGGCTTCATCTCAGCTAGAAATGCAACAGCAGTGAAGTTGTAGACTCCACCGCACCTGGAAACTGCATAAAACTAGAAATAAAGGTCTGAATACATTATTCAGTGTTTAGGACATTCATTTGTCCTAAGGAAGTCTAACCACTCAGCAATGCAGGGGAAAGCATTGGAAGGATGAGGTGACTGTTACTGTCTCAGATTAGCTACTAATTTTTGAGGCAATCAGCAGGTATAAAGTATTTGAAATATCTCTGACTAATTATTATTTCTATGAGTGAGTATCAAAGCCTAAATAGCACAGGTGACCGGCTTTTAAGCATGAAGTAGCAAGTTACCCAGAGAGAGACAGATTTCCCTCTCCTGCGGCAGATTTGGAGTATTTTCATTTCAGTCCAGCTAGCAAAACCTTGACTGATGCAGTAACATCTGGAGGACTATCTGCATCCTTAAATGCTGTGGGACAGGGCCAGAGGATAAAGAACCTTATCCAAAAAAAGGCACTTGGTGTTTGCACAGTCTGGACAGTGGGTCACCAGTAAAGTCTGGATTTCACCCACAGTGATGAGAGCTCAGTACAATCCACCAGTTATTTCCTAGCTTTTGCAGTGTATCCTGGCAGCAGAATCCGCCTTGCCAGACCCATTCTCAGTACTGTTTTGTCAGCCTTTCTCCTGACCTGAGCAAGGCTCTCTGAGTCAGGGTGTCAGAAACCCGGTTAGTCAAATAAAGTCATTCCTCCTTTTCTGCATCCCTCTTTTCTGTCTGGGATTCCCAGCACTGGGACCTTTCCCTGCCAGAGACAGAAAGGACAGTGTGTGTGAACAAGCACTGTCTGCCCTGTGCGGCATGCTGAGTCGTGCTTGTGTTGCAATCAAAGAGCTTTGGAAGGTGCATCATCTGCTACCTCATCTCAGGGTGAACCAGGGAGAGTGTGGTTACTCAGGCATCAACACAAAGAAGGCCGGGGAATTTGGGTTAGTATTTCTCTAATTAATCTTTTTATTCCCCCCCCCCCCACCCACACTTCAGTTCAGCATAAATCTATTTAAGGTTCCCTGCTGATTTACAGAGAAGGAAAGAAAAAGGTTTTTAATTAGAGCTGTACACTTCATGTACCTAATGAATCAATAGTAATTGAATATAACGGAAGCTTCTTCAAAGCACACCCATGGAACATAGTAAAACCTCCTTTAACAGGTTTAGTTCCATGCCAGTGGTATTTTAAGAGGATTCTCCATCATGTATTGTCTCTAATGTAGGTTTTTTCACCATGTATTATCTGTAGGTTATCCAGCTACTATGTGCTTGGACATCCAGTGATATAAATTATTGCTGTGGGTATTAGATACAGTCACACATATACTTGTTGATTAATACACTTCCTAAATTTTTGTTATTCTCTGTATGTAGTTTTACAAAGGGCCAAATGGATTATGTCTTCAGACTACCAAAAATAGCCAATATATTTTAACTTAAATTATTTATTTTAATATAAACGTTAAGGCTACAAAGTATCTGTAATCAACAGATTGGAAAAAAAATCAGGCCATGAGAAGGAGAGATCTTCTTGAATAAGTGATGCTTTAGCATTATATTAATCATAGTTCCTTAGGGAAAAAGAGACTCATAATGAAACACACTTCTCCAGACCAAGCAACTATTGTACAGGATAGAGCTTCTGGAGAAGATCCTACTCTAAGGATGTCTCCACCACCTACTCATTCAAACAAAAACCTCCAAGTAGGGGTGCAAACTTGGACCTTCAGAACCTGTCCACACACTTTTTGAGGACATTTGAGGACATAATTACACTAGGCTTGGGATACAATAGTTAAATTGATACTGCTTTACTGATGAGGATGACTTCTTATCCTCACACAGAGATGTCTTTACAGTATCTAGCCCATTTTGGTATGGTCACAGACATAATCTGTGTTGGCTTAGCTTTCTTCATCCCGCTGTGACTTCATCTGCAGTAGCAGCTTGCAATGATGTACCTGCACGGTTCACAGGGCAAAGCACTTGAACAGATCTCAGCTAGTCCTGCTCAGCCCCCCCTCCTGTGGCAACACATGTTGGATGGGACTGGGTAGGAAGAGCTCAGCAGATAATGAAATATTGCTTTGATTTCTCTGGTAATTCAGTTTCTTCAAGAATTTCACTGATGCCCAAAGGGTTTCTGCCTTGTGCAAATCAAGGGATTGTTCAGTCTTGTTTTATGTGGGGTCTTTTTGTTATAGATGAAGGTATAATAAACCTTTCAACTGAAAAGCATAGACAGTTAGAGGGAAGGAAGCTCACATATACACACACCAAAACCACACTGTGCACCTTAAAGTTAATCATTCACACTGCTCTGGGTCAACCTTTTTCACACAGGGTAAAAATTCCTTATCCTGGGCAAAACCAAGCACAAAGGCATTTGTCTCAAAAGACTGATTTGTAAGACCAAAATCAGAGTTTAGGAAACTCTCAATTTTCATTTTCAAAATGAAAGTATTCATTTTTCGGGGGAAGAAAATACAAGCTGAGGGCATATCAAGACTATAAAGCCAGAAGGCATTAATGTAATAAATATGTATATTTATAAAATATATTTAAATTGTACGATAAATGTTTTATATAATAGAATGCATTAAGTATATTTAATGTCATGATTTTCAGATTAACATCCTCTTTTTTGGGGTCTTTTGATGATTCTGAAACATTTTTACGTCTCAACATTGAAAAATCTTTCCTCAAGAAAGAAAATAAAAAAATCTACAAAACAAATCTTTGGACCAAGTAATTGAAAATCTGAAATTAAAATGTGTGCTTTTTTTAGTTAAGCTGTTCCCATAAAAAGTCTGATGTATTGGCTGGATACAATCTTTATTATGTTCTGCCAGAATTTAGATCTGAGTTCCAATGTCTCTTTAATATATATATATGTATATATTTTTTTTCATTTTCAAGAACTCTCTAGTGCTCATCATCTGGTGTTATGCATTAAAATTCATATATTTCAGTTGCTTCGTTTTATGTTCAGGAAACATTCAAACAATTTAGCTGTCAGAATGGTCTTGATAAGGACCTAGAGACTTTTAATATCTCAGTGTGAAAAAGAGGGAGCTTAGCTGTGCTTATTTGAACTGGATTTATTATTATCAGAGAATGATGATGCCTGGAGCATCTGAATGTCCTTCTAAAGCTCACTCCTGGCAAGTGGTGAGGAACAGCCAAGCAATTCAAAAGCGTAATTAATTTTTGGATGCTCTTTTCTGACCTGATATCCTAAGGTTATAATATGTTCTTTAGGTGATACTAGCAGTCCCAAATTGCCTCTTAGCTGGAAGAATCTGTAGTGGAAGATGCTCTACCAGAAGGCATTTTCCAGGACTCTTTTTCAGTTGTGACAAATTTTCTTATCTATTAGAAGTAGGGCAAACGTAGGGGAAAATCATTGTTCCATTGACGGGAAAACTCCTCATTTGAGTTTGCATGTACAAGTGGGTTTATCTCTCAAAAAACTGATATATGAGTGTTTAAGTGGATATAATAATGGTTACACACCTCAAAAAAACATTGTCAGACATAACGGGCTGATTAACTGACTTTTGTGCTATGCAAAAGGTTTCTGTCAATTCTTAGATTTCATGTGTGTGCAAAAAATGAGATAGATGGATGAATGTATAGCAATACATACAGGGAAAATCAATTTTTACTTCACATATAAAATGTTGTGTTTTGAGAGACCATTACCACTCAGGAATGAGACCTTGGGGAGATTTTAGATACATAGTACCATGAAATTGTCAACTTAGTATTCAGCAACAGTATGAAAAGCAAGCAAATATTCAGAAGTATTAGGAAAGGAATAGAGGACAAAACAGAAGACATCATTATGACAACAAGTACATTAATGTTTTTTCCTCTCCTTGACCGTTGTGTGCAATTCTGGTCCATCCATCTTAAAAAAGTATGTCCTTAAAGGGGAAAAGGTTCAGTTCATAGTGACAGGGGCAATTCAGATGTATGGAACAGCTTCTGTGTGAGGAAAACCAAGGTACATCTACCAGTTTTAGTTCAAATCAGGCACCTGGTTTTGAAACAAATCTTCAAATTATCCTCACTTACTGCACTTTGTTTCAAACACAGGACAGTGTTAGAGCACCTGAACTGATTTTCTTTTGAATGAAACAAAACCAGCCCATGCCCTGGAATGTGCCTGGTCCAATGTTGGAACATACCAAATGCAATTCAACTGCTAATGAGTATACAATTTGCAGGATCAGTTTTATGCTAATTGGAAGAAAAAAAAAGCCTGATGAGGATGCTGAAGATTCTACATCAACCATTTTGTTTTACAAAAGCACTCCTGTTACTTACTCTGCAACGTGGGCATAGCTGAGGTGGACGCTTCAACCTGAAAAATGAATTATTCACTGGAAGTATGAGAGAGGTCAATGTAATTCCGACTGACATGGGGAGAAATCCTCGAGATCAGCTGGTTGTTATATTTTTCATTTACACATCCCATAGAATTAGGTATTACATTAATTTGGATCAGGTTCAAAACAAAGGAAAGGGTCAAACCCCAAGACTTCAAAACAAAGGTTCTTTGTGTGACATACAGTGGATGTGTGGAACTCCTTAAAAAGGAGGTTTTATATGGATGAGGTTCAGGTAGGTGTGAAGACAGATTGGACAAATGCTTGGAAGAGACATCTGTTGACATGAAGAACTGGGTTACCAATTACATCAGGATGATAAAAACTCTTTGTTGTGAAAGTGGCTAGAGCACATGTGGTCCCTTTCTTTCCTTTTTTCTATGTATCCACTTGTGACCACTGCTGGAGACAGAACATTGATCTAGGTAAACCCTTGCTCTGAGCCATGGGTATGTTCTTTGGTGTGTTATATTTTGTTCCTATATGTCTTGGTTTTAGTAGCCAGGATCAGTTTGTCACTGTGTGGGTGTGTATTCTAAACCCTCTATGTAATTTTTCCCGCGAACTGCTCACAATAGTCCATTAGCAGCTATTGTTTAAGGCACACCCAACCCCTCAGGCTACAAACTGGGTGTTTAGGAACTTCTGTGAGATAAGGAAGTTCTCCTGCCTCCACACCCATCTGAGGGGTCATATCTGCTAATGGGCCATCAGGGATGCCAAAAATATGCCATTGTTCACCTCACAGAGTAATCACCCATTGTTAAAATCTCCACCCTGGGGGAAGGACTGGGCATTCCCATCTGAGCCCAAGAGAATATAAGCCTGGGATTTTGGGACTGGGGGCTCTCTCTTCAGGTCCAGAGAAGGAGCAGAGCCTCAACCAGACTGAGACTGCCACCAGACTGCAACCATCATTTTCACCAGCAGGTTTCTTGTTTTCTTTTTACTTTGAACTCGGGGTGGGGGGCATGTGGTGCTCAGCACAGGGGTTGGTGAGCTCCATTCTGCTCGTGCCCCACTGTGCTGGTCTGCACATCTGGTGTTTTTGTGACACAAACGAATTTTCTTTCTGTATCAGTGTATTGTGTGATCTTTATTAAGTTGTTATTCTGACTTGCAATCCCATTCTGAGTTGGATTCATTTCTCCTGATGGTTTACCCCTAAACCAGCACACTATATAATTTTCTTTTACATATAAGAAGTGCTGTAAAAATAATCTTTGTATAGACAGTTCTGAATTTTACCTTTGTTTTTGGTGCTGGTGATTTCCATACTAGAAATACTTCTCAAAAACCTGTGCATGTTAAATTAAAGTGTGTTTTCCTAGGGAAGTTTTAAATTAATTATTTTGATGATTTTCAGCTTCACAGCCTACCTAAACTCTAAATGACTGCAACAATAAAGGGTGTTCATTTGAAGCAGCCAAAATTTCATATTGATATTTATGTTCAATTTGATTTAAGCTGTATCATTCTTACACTGTATAATTTCACAGATGTATGAAAAAAATGAATGTGTTAAATATGTAGTTGGAAAACAGGAGTGGAAGTAGCTGAGGGAGACCCCAAGTTTTCTCTGTCTTGCTGTTTATGTCAGTTTTTGACATAAAGAACATTTTTTTCATGTATATATAGATACATATATATGAATGCCGTTGTATAGTAGTGAAATAAATCCACTTTTGGGTTGAACATGACGATTTTTAGCAATAAACAGCAACCCTGTATTTGACATTTATGACACAAGGAATGCAATTCCTGATTGCAATAGTAGAAGATTTGAAATATCCTCCTTAGAGAGATGCTATAGTTAGGTGATGTTGTGCCAAATAAAGAATGATTGGCTTAGAGTGATGGCTCTGTGCTTTGCGAGAAAGCATCTTACTGGATCTAATAGTCAGAAGTGGTCAGAATGAATCT
>VXAU01005356.1:549819-735371 GCA_013399695.1 Formicarius rufipectus
TCAAAACGATTTTTTTTTTTTTTTTTTTTTTTTTTTCACCCAGACTGCAATGCTTTCAACTATACCTTTTCCCAACTTCTCTTCTTCGATGAGGTGTTGGTCATGGAGCAGCAGCTTTGGAGATGGCAGAGGACAGGGTTTCCTGTCTGACTGGCATTACCTTGGGTGTGGGGCATGGTTGGATCACAACCTGGGGGAGCATGGCTGTAGGGAATATTTTTTTTTTTTTTTGCAGCTGAATGACTTAATTAACCCATAACAGTAAATATTTAATGTGAGTCAGACAAGCTTTGTGAGTCAACACTTCTCATGGTATTATAAGATGCATTTTCTCACCAGTTGAGCACCTTGAATTCCTGTAACTGCACTTTGCTGGTAATGATCTCAGGCCATGGGCTGAAAAGATGTGACCATGTAGCTCTGTCATGCACCAGGTCATTTGGGTGCTGGGCAGTACTCTGACTCTCAGTTGCCTGTGTGGTGCTTAACTAGAAAGTAAGGCACTGTGAGAGATAGAAAAGTTGCCAAAATAAAACATGCCTCTACTGTGGCCTCTGCCTTAGTACACTGAAAAGACTTATAATTTAAGAGATAAGTAATCATTAAGAGATATGTAATATACTTTTTAAAGATAAGTGGTCTGTAACTTATTTTTAGCTACAATTTAACATACAGTGGGAAAAGTACTTCTACAGATATTGGTTATCAGCCCTATGCAATTGTCAGTTTTAAAATTTACAGAGGGGAAAAAGACTCACAGAACCTTCTGGACATGATTTAGAGAGATATATTCCTGTTGTTCAAGTTATCTTTTGGTTATGATAAGAACGACTTCATCACCAGTATTCTGCTCATGTAGCTGTAAACACTTGCTTTGCTCTGGGAAAAAGCTGTGCTAGAGTTATTATCAATGCATGTGATACAGTGTACCAGGTGTTTTTAGTATGAAAAATGTCTTCAAAATAAATCAGTAGGAACATAATTTCAGAGGTTATTTGTTTTGTTCTCATTGTACCTCATGTATGCAAGAGGGAGTGCACATGCACTTCAGTGTAGGTGACTAGAAATGAGACAACTCATAAAACACAAGAAATGCCAGGGGTACAGAACCAGAGAGAGACAGTTCAGGAGAAAGCAAGATGAGAAAGCACATTTACATTCCCCCCAGGATTTTATAAGTTGTGAGATGGTATGAAAATGGAGATACCTAACTTTTAACACCACTTTCATTCAGAGGTTTGATTTTTATTTGACTTAACCTTCTAATATGGCAAAGATTTTCATTTGACTGTTTAATGTTTCCACCTCCGAAGGTAGAGGAAAGGGTTAAGGCTCTACCAATATGTCACAAATTCCGTCTCTCAAAGGCTGTGATAATGTATGGAAAAATATAAAAAGCATGGCATTTTTATATTTTAACCCTCTTCTATTAAATTCTAATGGCAGGTTGCTAAACAATGTCATGCATTTCCTGCTCCTTTTATGGGGAGCTGTTTTATAAAGTAGCAGCTTGGAAGCATGCAGGAAGCAGTCATCTCTGGAATTGATTGCATTTCTGATAGAGCACTTCTGTACTGTATCCCTGGAGAAACACTGCAGGTCATAATGGCTTATGTTCTCCTTGTAGCTGCAACATAATAATTTACAGAAGTAGACCAAAGGCAGAAACAAACTCTATTGTCTTTAAACCTCTTACTAGACTCTGTTCACTCTGTTTCTTTCTTTATTTAAAGAAAGCAGATCCTCATTACCACTGAAAGGGAGTGAAGAACTATGTACCATACAATGAAAACCTCTAGGCCTGAAGCAGCTGATGTTTATAAATAGGCTGGGCATATGATCCACAAGAAACCTGACCAATTTGGTCCAGTGATGTGGAAATGGCAGTTGAACAAAAGCAATATTTGCATACATTGGGATGGCAGTAACGATCGTGACCCTTCTGTCTGGCATATGGATTCATCAGAAATGGGTGTCAGCCATTAAGCTTTGATTTTCAGAATAGATAAGTAATGAACAAGCTAATAAAGAAAACAAAGGCTGGCCACACTGCAGAGCAGTGTGATGATCCGATTATGCTGAGAGACTGGCTGCCGCTTTCTTGTCTGCATGGCTCCTATAAGGGAATGTTTTCCATTGATTCTGTTTCTACTACTCTGTCCTCTGTCAAATATTGGTAAGAAATGTGTGGATCTTTCATGTATCTTCCCTGGAAAACTGCAGTCTTTGGTTCCTGATAGAAATCAAGGCAGTCCCCAGAATGGATTCTTCCTGACATGCCAGATTTAGTGAGTGCTTGGGTGTGCATTAAGCATGTAGACAAAAGCTTTAGAGGTTTCTAAAACACATGGCATTTGCTGTGGTTTCTTTTTTTACCATTTGCAAGTGTGTTGATCTAAAGAATACATAGAAATAGAGACAGTTTTTACTCTTCCTCTCTGCAGATAGTTGTAATTTTAGCATGGGACTACAGGCTTCTGCCAAATAGTAACTGGCACTGGATATCAATCTTTCTACTAGTATCAGGCTGTCACAAACAATTTTTTATGACTGGACTGATTGAGCAGGTTTCCCATGACAGACTTACACAGTATCACAGGCCATTTTTTCTTTAATGCTCTGATAATCTAGATGTTCACTGAAACATAAACTACCTCAGCACCAAAATTGCAGGTGGACTAAGAAAACATATTGCTACAACCAGAGAAGGATGAAGATATTTAAAATATACTAGTAAATGAACCTCTGTATTCAGTATAACTTTAGTATAACACTTACCTCGTTCAACTGGCCTGTTTCTGAGATGGTGATAATACAGTGTCACAATTCAGTGGAATTTAATGAATAAATATTTGCAAGGCATTTTGAGATTTCACATAGGAAATTAGTAATTATTAAGTAAGACTGCAAAGTCTTGCTGATAAAGTCCTTAATGATCACCCTGAGATGAGACTGCTTTTGAAAACTGAGAGAAAACAGTGGAGAAAGGGACCTGAGGCTATGAAAGGTGAAACGGTATAGAGGCAGCACCCTCAGTGACAGAGGCTTTTACTCCTTCCCCCTTTTTATGATGCTTAGGAACTCAGTCTTGTGTGTAAATCCACTGATTTCAAAGCTACTCATGTAGGAGAGTCTAACCTGTTTTCCTAGAATTATAGAAATAAGCACTTAATAGGCATGGCAGAAGGGAATTGTGGAGTTTGGACAAATGGAAATTGATTTGATTGACGTGATTTTCACTAGTTAGGTCACTGGCTCCTAATACATAATCATCTTTGCACTAAGAAATAAAATACAATAAGAAACAAAATCCAGTGATTTTAAGTCTTTTCTTTATCTGCTTTCTCAAGTCCTGGATCTGTGCAGCAGTAAAAAAGGTACAAAGTGATCAAGCAGAAAAGGACTTGAGATTTTACTCGAGAGCTGATTTGAAAATTCACATCTATATTTTGTGGTGTTCTATTGGACGTTTTGCTTCTTTCAGTGGTCACTGGGCTAAGAAGATGAAGGCTTGAAGAAAGCTAAACTTGAATTTCCTGCCAGAAGTGAATGGCAAGGACTCTACCATTTTTCCTGTCAGCTAATCAAACAGTAGTTCACAAACAAGTGGCAACACAGGGACCAGGCAGAAAAAGAGTGGGAAAATCATGGCTGAATGTCAACTCTGAAAGCACTGTGCAAGAAATATGAGTGGTAATGATGAGTTAGTGATATCAATTCTCTGCCTTTTCTCTATAATGAAAAAAATCATTTTGTAAAGATTTTGTTATTGATTGTCTGTTAATGTTTGTATTTGAGAAGGGAATGATATTGAATTGAAAGGTATTCATGCAGCGTTAATTTTGGTCATGAGACAGTCTGGGATTTTGGCTGCAAAACAATCAGAAAAGGGCTATCTGTTCCTTAGTTTTGAACTTTACTCATTGAACTTGCTTTCATGTGGTGAACACATAGTCCTGAAGACACACATCCCTACTCTGCTCTTCCTGCTTGGGTCTCTGGCCTGCTAGGAAATGAAATTTTATTATGTTCCCTTACATTTGTGTGAAGCAGGGCTCTTGGAGGAAAGAGGAGTTGCACTATCAACATATTTATTTTCCAGGGGTCATTTAGGTGGGCCTTTTATCGTCTTTATAGCAGCAAAATGACAATGTGATGATTGTGAGGATTCTGGAATAGAGTAATAAGACTTTTCCTATGGGGAAACCTGAGAAAATGTGGTCTGTGGAACTATGATTCTGCCCATGAAAGTCAGAGAGTTGTCTGACTGCCTTTCTGAGGGTCTTTCCTTGGAGCTCTAAGCAACCTGGTCTAGTGGAAAGTTTCCCTGCCATGGCAGGGCAGTTGGAATTAAATGATCTTTAAGGTTATTTCCAACCCAAACTATTCTATGCTTCGCCCTCCTGGATGGTGAAAAGACTTCACCTGTAAATTCAGGAGAGGTGTTAAGAAGGAATAGCTCAGTTAGGAATGGATTGATTAGTTTTTCCTTAATTTCAAGTCTGGTCTTTAGTGGAATGATGATTATCTGCTTATCTTGCACCTGTCAGTAACAGACTCTACCACACAGTTCCCATTCCTGCCCCTAAAGAAGACCCCTAAATTCAAGTTCCAGTAGCAAAATATCATCCATGAGTCTGAATGCAATAATCTTGGCATTTTTTAAAAAATCTGATACTGCTCTCCATTACTATAAAAATCCAGAAATTAATTTTCAATTCTTCTCAAACTGTGATCTCTTCCTGAATATACATTTTACATTAATACTTAATAGTGAAAATGGAGTCAATCTCTGTGCATTAAGAAATGTAGGTAGAATCCCAAAGGAAATCAGAGCTTTAAGATGCAACAGTATCTTGGTGAAAATGGTCACAGAGAGAGAGAGAGAGAGAGAGAGGGAGAGCAAAGTGACATTGTGTTTAATGAAAAGTCTTCACAGCAGTCTCATCTCAAATACATATTTCTATATATCTATTTCTGCTTGTTTTCCTAATTATGACAGGACAAAAATATGGCTAATCTACCTGTTTATGTATTGGGACTCTGAGAGCCTCCTTATTGTCACTGCTTTCATGAATTCTTTAGGTAAGGTTCATAAGTGGATGTGCCTCCATCTGGCTATATTAGAATGTGATGTTAAAATATATTTTATTGACTTCATTTTCTAAAAGATAAATTCTAATAGACTCTGCCCATCTTTTTAGCATGACTGTAGCAAGCAAGTAAAGCCAAGAACTCTCTTCTGGGTATGTTTTGATTTGGGTTATTTCATTCTCACCACCAAAACTCTGATTGCAATTTTAGGTCCCCTACCCAATCACCTGACTGTGGCAGAGGGTGCTTCTGTATTCTGCTCCAGCTCTGCACCATGCTGGTAACAGAGTTTCTTGTATACCTTATATCTGTCCACCACTATTGTCTAGGCTCTGTTACTGAAATCTATTGGAAGGAAGAGGCATTAACTAGAAATTAGCCTATTTCTTGTGAAGGAAGAAGGTTGCACTATTCCTGCTGCAGTGGTTCTTACACATTCACCAGTTTTCCCTTCCCAATCAGCATTTCTCTTCCCAATCACCATAGGTCTCTACCTCAGGGGGATCAACAAATCAAAGGCTGCAGTTTTACAGCCTAACAAAACTCTATTTTTTTTTGACATTTCTGCAACTAAATGTTGAAAATTAATTTCTGTAAAAATGTTTTCCATATAATACAATGTTTTTCAAAGNGTAAAACCTTTTTTTTTTTTTTTTTTTTTTAACATATACCCGGTCCTTTTAATTTTGGATACATTTTCATATTGTAAATGGTGTATCCATTAAGCTATATGTTTAACATTGCTCAGTTTCCTGTTAGTATTTACCCTGCAGTAATCTTCAGCAATAGAACAATGAAAGGTTCTGTTTATCATTTGGTGTTCATTCATTATTAATCTAAGATTTGACAGACTCCAAGAGTCTATTGGGGTTTTTTTTTGTGGTCCATAAGTGCGCTAGAAGAACTGATAGAATTTTATGTTTGATGGAAATAATCATGTGCATTTTTCTGGAGTGTTGTTTTTCCAAATACACCACCTGCTAAAGGAGAACATTGTTCTGATAGTTTTTGCTACTTTTGATATAAGAATGTATTACAGTAAGATCAATTAAAATTCTACTCCAAGTTTAAAAAAGAGAGGCAAATACAATATACAAGAAAGCAGCCAATATATCTTTCACCGTCTCTAACTGTGAGGGCAGTAAATCACATAAAAATGCAGCACTTTCAGTGCATATATAAATACCCATATTTTTCTTGCATCAGAAATTCTTATTAAAGAGATTATATTTCTAATGCTTATCCTCAGTGTTGTTCTCAAAAGTATGTTGAGCTCCTAAATTTGAGTCCAGCTCCCATTGCTGCTCTCAGGAAATTTAAAACAAAATGCCTACTAACAAATGATAACATTTAGTTGCTACTGGGAGGGGGTACTCCAGATCTGGAGTGCTACCAGATACAATTACTTTTTCGACACCATAACCTCCCCTGGTATATTGCCTCTGGTATATAACCTGTTTTTTTTTCAGTCTGCTGTTATCTTCCCGCCATTTCATTCAGAATGTGTCTTACTAAGATGTGTCTCATTCATGTAAGTAATAACCATGTACCAACCATCTCTGAATATGCTTGGATTCTTTCTGTCTTTAATTAAAGCTGTCATCTGCTTCAATTCCCTTATTTTAACTTACTTGCCTTTCGGTTTATTTGACCTTTTGAGGTAGCAATGTCAGCTCTGAAATCTTTTTGTCTATTTAGTGACTATTATGTAGTAATATATGTAGAATGAAAATATAATGTGACAGGTGGCATGAAAAGTCAAAGTGGTAAGTTTAGATCAATTCCTGGTCTACCTTCTTGGAAATGGTTTTAGGCTTCAGTGGACTTCAAATTGATGCAAAGTAGTTACTGAAACAAAGTTAAAGTTTGATCAAACTCCTTATTGTAGTTAAATATAGTAGCAGTATTCAGGAAGGTTTGTACCCAGATGACACTTTATAAATCAATTTTATTTCAAAACTGTTGTGGAATTGCTAATTGTGAATTATGAATATTGCAAAATTCAAAAGATACCTGGGAAACTGAGTAGACAGTAAAATTCTGCAACTGTTGGAACCCACAGAAGTCTGACAATAATTCCTGTGCCATTTGGAATCCAGTACTTCAGATTTTTTTCGCCTGTGTATACCAGCTAAACTAAAACCTGACAAGCAGAAATGTGATAAGACAAGTAATTTCTGTAGGTGAAAAATACACTGGATGGTTTGTATGCATCCCTCTGTGACTGAGGCAGTAAGAGTTCCATGTTCATTCGTTCTTTTCACTACCAGTGGAAACCTGAAAAAGCACCAATTCTTGTTCATCCTCCAGCACTAGCATGCCAAGTTGTACAGCTCTAATGATAAGGTATAACCCAGTGGAAGAAGTAGGGGGACCAGGATGGTAATCTAAGTATTCTTGCAGCAATCAGTAGGAGAGCCCCAGAAAGCAGAAGGAAAAACAGTTCTTTAAACCTTTTTAAAGTTTTCTCATATAGTCATGGGCAGGCAGGCAGGTGGACAGGCAGGAACTTACAGGTATGTGGCCCCCCAGCTCCACTTGTAGCTGTGCAGCTAAGTCCATGCACACACAGTTTTCTTCCCAGTCTAAATCCAGTCTGGAATTTGAAATGGGATGGCCATCTAGTACTGCTAGAGGAACCTCTATATGTGGTTTCTCTCAGCAGTGGCAGGGGAGAGGAAGAGGATGAGACTGGAATTTGAAACACAGGACAGTGCATCCCAATGGCCTTGTAATCCTAACAATGATGGTCTGCCTTTGTAACAAAATTTGTATGTGGGGAGCTCAAGATCACCCCATGCATGATCAGAGTCTTCTTAGCCTGCTAATAAAGCAGTGAAGAAAACAGAACATTACAGTTACAATTCATTTCCTTGATAATTTTTGAGTAGTGAACTTCTATGAGGAGCACATTGCTCTGGGATGATCAGGAATTGGCTTTCATGTCCTTCATTGTCATTTTAAAGGTTGTATTTGATCTCTGAGTTAGAAACACTTAAGCATGTGTTGTGTCTGGAGTAGAATGGTTTGGTACTCTTTTAGATCCCTCACCTGAGTCCCTCCAACAACTGGGCAGGCAATGGATCTACTGCAGGACAAAACACATTTTCCATCTTCTTTTGGTTGTCCTGGATAATGAATTTCACTATGGGACTGAAATTATTCTAGCTTTACCACCACTGTATGACACTTTTATATGGGCATCAGTAGTTAAATTATGATCTAAGGTTTGAAAACTTTTACTGTCTTTATAGTCATGGTTGCTAGGAGTGTCATGACCACTGTGAAAGGTACATTTAATGGGATCCATCTCAGAACAGTGGTAGGTATATGCCACTTGTAGGTGGTAAATTATGAATGATTTATCTAAACTTTCTCTGCTGTAACACTATTAGTTCATACCTTTCTGGCAGATTCCAATCATATCTGATAAGGAATCTGACATTTTATTCTTTGTAAATCATGGTGTTAGTAAGCAAATAACTAAACGTGATTGTCCACTCTTCACGTGTCTGTTAGAATCTTCATTAATTCTACTGTAGAAAGTGATGATTTGACACCCAGTAGATCATAATTTTTTTATTTTTTTTTTCTCCCAGAACAGCAAGAGTGCAGTTTAAGGTGTGCTCTGATGTGTATTGGGTTACAGCTGCGACATGAATCAGTTTTGCCTGACTTGACCACAAGCTAGTTGATTTCCTATTGCATGTTTACATTGAGACTTCACAATAATTAAATCACTAAACTTACAAAACATAGGTTACCTATTTGAAATAAAACACAGCATGAGACTGAATGGCATCTGTAGTACTGAAAGAATTCACTAAGTGCACATCTGTGCTCCTACTGTTTACAGAATTTATAAATCTACCATCTACACTTCCAGGAAATGCTTGTGTATGCAATGTGGAGATCAATATCTTGTTGGTAGGAAATTGCCTCTATTAGTCTGGGAGATTGGTGTATTCAGAATACAGGGGGTTGGGCTCACTGTTAGTGTTTTATGTCTGAATTTTCTAATTTTTTTTTTTTTCTGATAGGCTCAGTTGCTTCTATTTTATGTTTTGTTGCATGTACTGAAAAAAGAACACCCTAAAGTAAAAGTAGTAGTGGTTTGGTTTCCCACCTGCATTGATTTCCTCTCTTTCTGTTAAGAAACCAAAGCATAACAATTGCAGTTAGTGGATTTGCAGTGAATCTGCAAGTGCCTTATAGGGAAACAAAAAAAAAAATCCTGAAAAAAATGGCAATGCTAGACATCTTTGATACATTCTAACATATGAAATTGTGAAATCTGACAGTATGTATGTGTAATGAAGACAATCAGCAGCAAGGATTAGAGACAGCAGAACTGGTGTTATTAATGCATTGCTGGATTTAGACAGGAGATTTAGGCTACAGAGGTCTGCCCTTTTCTGTCACGTAATACAGAGTAAGGCTTTATCCTCTTTGTGCTTCTGTTTGTCCTTCTTCAAAATAAACATAAAGCTTCTGACTTCCTTGGTGAAGAGAGAGGGAGAGAGTGAGAGTAGGGGGAGGGATTTTGACTCCTCAGGGGTGCATATTTTTATTCCTCACTCTGATGTGTGTAAAGGTATTACAGACCCGTAAGGGGAGGGCAGCAAACGGCATTGTTTGACCATTTATGTCAAGAGGAGACACAACTTATGAGCCAAAAATTGAAGTGTGAGGATGAAAGGTGGGATGTTCGTTGCTTGACATGTGGCCACAGCAGACAATTTGTCAAAACAAAGACCAAGAAAGGACATGATTAGAATATCTAAATGGTCTCCTGGTCTAAAAATATCCAATAAGAATAAGTTGAAGAAGAAGTACCAGTAGCTGAAAGTCAGAACCACAGAAACTGAAATGAAAAATAACATGCACATTCAAATTGAATGCAGACGACTTTCGGGAAGATGTGCTCTTGCTAAACTCAAATTATTACACTCGTAATGGGTGTAATTGAATGAAAATCTTTGCCCTCTGGTAGAAAGATGGTCTAATGGTTTCTGTGGCTTTAACACGGGAAGCTATGGCAACAAATGACTCCAGTAAAAAGACTCTTTCCCTTCATTAAATGAAGCAGCTGCTATTGAAGGATCTGCCACTGTAGTCTCCCCTGAAAATCTCTGACAGAGAAATTTGGCTCCTGAAGCAAGGCAGGTTGCCAGTTGTTGAGCTGAATGAATGTCCTCTCACTTACTGCAAGTGAAGGTGGCTGTAACCAGTTGATGAAAAAAAGACTTACAATATGGTAGTGATCAAGGGCAGAGTTGATGTTATTTATTACTTTAAAAAAATGTAATATTTTTCAATGTTTTAAAATAATATCAATATACTCTTACTCCTCACCATTTTCAAAAAAAAAAATAAAAAGGAGAGCCTGCTTTCTCATATTTCTATTTTCTTGTTTGTTTGTTTGTTNTTTTTTTTTGTTTTTTTTTTTTTTTTTTTTTTTGATTTTTTTTTTTTTATTTTTTTTTTTTTTTTAAATTCACAGTAATTCTTTAGTTTCAGGTTTTCAGTTGGTGTGCAGATAGTACAAAACATAGACAACATGTGGTGGATTAAACCAGTCTCTGGAAAACTTTCAGTGCAAAAAGATGTCATATGTATCAGTCATTTTATGTTTTGTGAGATCTGGTTAGTGAGGTACATTGCACTAGCTACAATAACATTCCCCGCATCGTACATTTAGATTTTTACATGTATAGTTGCATCACTCTGTAGGCAAAATGCATCCTACCACAAAACCAAATGTATCCAGAATTTGTGCCAAGTTTCCTGGATTCTGCATCACTGTTGGGAATTTGGGCAATTTTTGCAGGAGCTTCAGATATGTTTAAACGAAGATTCAGATTTGAAACTGGATATATAATCTTCTGTTACTATATATTATTTTGCAGTGTTTCCACACTTTTTGTTGTTAATTTCTTACTTTCTGAGTTCCAGGGTTATCAGTCATTTAAAATAAATGATGTAGCTGAGGTCTTTGTCCTATTGTTTCAGGCTGCTTGCTAGTGCAGGAAGACATGTCTGTTGCAGTTGGTATTCAGCTCACATTCTCAGGCTTTTCCTTGCACAATAAAGGCTCTGCTGGAGCTGCTTTTGTGTGTGATGAAAGCTGGGTACCTGGAACATATTTTGCAGCAAGGGATAAACTGCAGAGTCACCAACTCATGTAGCATAAAGGACCCAGCCTGTAGCAACACATCTGCCTCAGTGAATTCACAGGGATACCTCAGTATCTATGTGGATGTAGTGAATGCAAATACATTAACTCTGCATAATTATATGGTTACCAACACAGAAGGAAGCAAGTTAAAATTTCATTTGTCATGCTGAACCAAATACATGTGCAAACCAAAGGAGTAAGGCTGGGGCCTGGTTTTCTTTTGTTTCTTCTAGCAAGTGAGTAATTTGTTTGAATTTTTTTTTTTTTTGTAAATATGATCATTCACCCTACAATGAGTCAGGTGGATCTTAGTGCATGTGCGGGTACATTTTCAGAATATTTTTACTCATTGTATTTTGTCTGGCTGGGATGGAGTTAACTTGACCCATAGCAGCCCTCATAGTGCTGTGCTTTGCATCCATAGCTAGAAAGTCATTAATAACACACCAGTGTGGTGGCTACTGCAGAGTGCGGCTCCCACAGCATCAGCAGTCTCTACCACATTCCCTCCACTCACCAGTAGGTTGAGGGTGGGAAAGACCTTGTGAGGGTCAACCACCCAAACTGACCAAAGGGATATTCCATACCATATCACATCTGCTCAGAAATAAAAGCTAAGAGAAAGGAGGAGAGGTGGGCATTCGTTGTTTACAAAGTTTGTATTCCAGAACAACCGCTACAAGTACTGAAGCCGTACTTCTTGTGAAATATATGGACATCACTACTTGATGGGAAGAAGAGATAAAATCTGGTTTCTTTTGGTTTTGTGTGTGGTCTTTGCTTTTGCTTTATTGAACTGCCTTTATCTCGATCCATGACCTTTTTCCAATTTATTTTGTCCCCTCCTCCCCCACCATCCTGTTGAGAGGAGTGATAATGCAGTTTGGTGGTCATGTGGTGCCCAACCCACCACACTGACTAATAATTTACATTGTGAATAACGGATACCAAATAAACTTGATGTCACCAATTACGGGGTGATCTGCAGATGGTGAGGAATTTTGTACCAGGTACATGCTATCACTGCAGAAACACAGAAAACAAAATGCACAGGAAAATGATGAATCAGTATTTTGTTACAAACAGTACTTTTCCTTAGTTGAATGCAAAAACTGTAAATCCCTTTGCCTCAGAGCACAATTGGAAACATTAATTACAAGCATGGGGCAGAAGGTTGCATCTTCATTTGAATTTTGCCTCAGGGTAACAGGGTGATATCAAACCCTTGTCCCTGGCTTCCAGGCAACTTTAATTACCTGCCTCTTAAGTTTCTAACCACCGGGTCTCCCTTTCTGTCGCCATGACAACCTCCCTGCTGTCAGCATCCTGAACTTTCTGTCTATGCTGCAGTCACTTGGAAACCCATCATAGTAGTTTAAACAATATGGAAATAATGCAGACATATAGAAAGGCAAATGCAGAAAGGAAATGAATTTTCTACCTTCCTCTGGTAGCTCCTGCAGGTTAGGTGATGGTGTCCATGTGGACTACTTGTGTACAAAAAACTGAAAGCTTGGTTTGGTTGCCTTCCTGTATGACAAAACCTTCTGTCCATGACTTGCTAAATCCATCAGGTTTCTAGTGAAGTGTTGCATGGGGAAAAAAAACAGACAATGGAATGGGTGAGGCAATAAAGAGGAGATTGAGGAAGTGCATGTCTGGCTGCTGACAGCTGAGACCTTCTAGGAGCACCTGGGGCTCCCAGCTCCCTGCTGCTGCAGCTCTCATGTGTGCCTGAGGCTGAGCAGGGTGAGGATGCGGGGAGAGAAGAGAGCCAGGGGCTGCATTCCCAACAGGGTTTTCAGGACCCCTTGTGCAATCCATGGGCCCTGAAAGTTTCCTCACATCTCCAGGCCAGACTGCATGCCTGGATTTGGGTCTCTCTTGCCAATAGGACTGTGCCATGAAGACTTGTGGGTCATAATGTATCGGCAGAATGGCCAACACTGTCCAAGTTCACTCTCTTTTCTGCTTCCCATTGTTGCACTGGAGTGCACTGACCCTTTGCTATTGTGCCACTCTGACTGCCTCAGAGGGCCACAACACTCATTGGGCTTCTCAGTTCTCAATGGGTGTATGAAATTCCTCACAGTCAGTCTCCTGTGTGCATAAATGCATTTATACCGCAGAATTTGCGCTGTGGTTATATGGACCCCTTAGAAACAGCTGTGGTAAGAGTGAGACTCATGTATTGTTGCTCCTGTTACAAATCCCCTCAAATAAAAGCTGTCATCTTGCACCATCACCCAAAGTATTTCTTGCTACTATTTTTTTACCAGTGCAGGTATGACATATGTCTCTGTATTAGTAATGGCCTTGGCACAGAATGTAATTTCTCCACAAAGTATGCTAGAAAGTAAACCAACAGATTTATGGATATTCATCTGACCATTAAAGGACATACTAAATCTTACAGAAGATGACCTTACGAAGAAGTGGGGAGTAAACAGATTATTGAGCCATTGGCATTCATGATTATTACTCCCTGCAATAAAGATTCTCCATGTTTTCCAGCTAGAGATGAAGGCCATCTAGTCTGAGGGAAAGTTTGCAGTCTGATGCAAAAAAGATTTAGGTAAATAGAAGTATATGTGTAGATCCCAATATTGACTGGTGATTTTTTTGGCATGCTTTATATTTTGAGGAGCAGGAAAAATTACTTTGTTTAGAAGAAGTTGTTTTGGAATAATTTCGTTCTCTCTGTTGTTAGTTATTTAATCTTACAACTGTAATTTCTTTGATTAAAATAGAGGGAAGTTTCGGGACAGAAAAGCAGAGATTTTCAAAGGGATAATGCTACATAGTTTTGGTAGGCTGAAAGTTGGGAGGCAAGAAGCCTTTCACCAGTCAGCTGTGGTGGAGAGGCAAAAAATCACCTCTTAACAGCTGGATCCAAAGCACCAAACACAGTACTGAAACCTTACAAGAAGAAAAAAAATAGTAAGGATCTTCTCATGAACAATGGATACATCATGAAAATGTCGAGGTTCCCATCTGATTATGTCTCTAGTGAATTTCTCCTTAGTGATTACAGGTCTGTCATTTGCAAAAGTTGTTCCTATGTTAGTCTCTCTTATTTCCTGGAAACAAATCAGTAAACAAACAGACACATACACACAAAACCAGACATCATTTTAGGAAAATCTAAGGAAAGTGCTCAGAGAAAATTCTACCACATCCCATTTAATTTCATAGTCATGTACATCATATCATTATAAACCATCAAACTCATGTAATCAACAATTTTGGCACACTCATGCTTTTTTAATATGTAATGGTGGCACTTCCAATAATGATTTGAGTTTGTTGAATCCACCCATGCATTTACTATTAGTTCTGCGTTTTAGTGAACACCGTGTGAAGATGAACAAAAAGCACCCGAGGAAGGGGCTGTCCTTGAGCTGTCAAGGCCATTTATAGAGTCACTGGAAAAAAGGCTCAGATTCCTCCTACAAGTGGATGGAGACCTGTGGTGGGTATAAAGGACTGAAGTCATGGTTCTGCATGCCCCTGGACTTTGTGTCTGCTTACCAAATTTTGATCCTGAGCCAAATTTTGCAAAGTTCTCTTGCAGAATCCAAAGGAATAACCTGCTTTAAACCCTTAATCTAAGTATTAAAAAAAAAAAAAAAAAAAAAAAAGGCTGTAGCTACTCTTCTATATTTAGGTACTTGAACAACTAACCTGATTTCTAAAGCACTGAAGTTAAACTCTGAATTAAGGTTTTGGATGATATCTGTGGGACTTGTTACGTGTGAGAACTTCATAAAATCAGGTCATTCATTTTGCAATTCCAATTTGGAGTAAGAATCTAATTCTGTGCTCTTAATTTCTGAAATCTGAATGTACTAAACTCAGGTCTGACTTGGTTTGAAAATTGGATCCAAATTTAAAAAATGTCTTGGAAAACTGGAAAAAAGCAGCCCCAACAACACTACCTTTGCTATCTTTTTAAGAGAAAGAGACCTTAGAAGTAAGATTTAAATGTTGTGTGATTATGGGAGTTTAGGTTATGTGTTGGCTAAGGGTAAGAACTTCATGATACCTTGCAGTCAGCCCCTTTCTCTGCCTGACTGAGGTATAGATCTTAGGATCTGACATCCTCTTTCTTTTGGATGTTTTCTCCTGTGCTTCCCATCTCCATTGTTACTTTACACAAGGCAAAAGCAGAGAAGAGATCTTGAATACTAGTGAAGCCCTGTGAGAAGCTAACTTACTGGAGGCAACACGAAGCCCACTACAATATCAGCATCCTGCCTGTGACATGTCACTGCCCCATCAGTGACAAATGCCACTCTCATGTATTCATGACCCATTGGTCTGCACACATCCTACCAGAGCTTAAGATTGTGGCTTCAACCAGAAATCTGCCTTGAGCCTCCTGCCTGCCAGTCCTACCTATTGCCCAACTTCATCCACTTCAGACTTCTGAGAGAACAGCACTCAGATCTTCTGGACTGCAACCTCAGGTGCTGAACAGGAGGGCAGCAGGTCCATGTCCTGCTTACACAAGTACTAGATATCATATCTGATGTGTATGACCACTGGGTCTTTGATAAGAAGGAATGTGACATAGAGACATGTAGTGAAGAAAAAGAGAAAGTGAGGTTCCTGACAAAAAAAAAAACCAGTGATTTTCCTTGTGTACATAGTATTTTTGCACTCATTTATGTGAGAAGGCCGTGAAGAACTATTTGGAACAGAGTTACTGCAGCTCAGCATGTCAGCTCTGTTTATGTGCGATTGTCAAGGCAAATGTGATGGTGGTTTAAAACTAAAGCATTTTACTTAACAAGTACTGTTCACAGGGTTCAATAACCAAGGTTCATTCTGTGAGCTAAGACAACAATTTAGTCTATTTTTCTCCTTAGTGCTCAGTATCAGTATGTTCTCTGCCTGCTCATCTGTTGCTGATATCTGACAGGTTAAGCCAAGAAACTTCCCTAATTAATAATGTGAGTTGCAAGAGCTTGTACTAACAGACAGAGTGCAGGAATTCAAGTGTTGTAGCAACTCATCTTCTGTGGATTAACAGTTAGGGGACATTAACAGATATCCACTGGAGGTTTGTGTGTGCATTCAGGTGTAGGTTACTGATTTCCTATCTTCATCAGTTAACATTAACTTGAAAATATTGATGGAACTTATTAACTTTCTCACCTCTTTTATTGTCTTATTTATTTCCGTTGTAAGTGCTTTGGCCCAAGGAACATCTCTTGTCTTCAATTAATGTTGTTTGCACTGGCCTCAGCTGCGTATTTAGGTAATGTTTCCACATGACATTATAAATCAATGATCACCAGTGACTGATGGGCTGTCTCCTGTTACATATTAGTATCTGCATAAAACTATATGTGCTGCCATACAGAAAGTGAGTAAGGTCTGGCCATGGTCTGATAAAGAGTGCACCTGGACATCACCTGGGACTTATGGTTCTGCTTTTGGGGATATACAGGAATTTAATCAGGGCATGAGGAGGTATATCCTAGAAACCCCAATTAATTCCTCTACTTGGAGGCCCTTGAGACCTCTCCAGTTATTCCAAGGGTACATGGGAGTCTGCCAGTGGGAGTTCAGTGGGAGCAAGTTACTGCTCTTCAGCTTCAAAGAAATACTTGAAACAGCTTAGAAAATGTAATGTAAAAATCTGCTTTGAGATTTTTCTCAGTTATCAAAAGAGTAACTTCACTACTGTGAGTGCTATAATTCTTCATCATTTGAGAAGGCATCTCAAATGCTGTTACATCTAATAAACATTGTAGTAGTGTTATAAACCTTGTATGTCATCCTTATTTTCTTCATAATAAATTGCTATCCCTGTGAAAGTGAGCTACTTCACCCTTAGTGATTGTGGACTGGTCAAATTCCATGCACAAATATATTGAACAGTGAAATCAAAATTATCAAAGTAGACAGTATTAGCATCTGGCATACTCAAAGTATATCCTTGTTAAAGCTGAAAAATGATGTTGCAACATGCAGTCTGATCACAATTTGGAAAACTGAGGCTTGGAGAACCGACTAGCCTCTTGGCCCATTGGAAGTGAATAGCTGATGGGAACACTTGGAACCCTGGATCCAAAGGCATCTGTTTATAAGAGGCTGTTACTCTGGTTGCTCATCCTTTCCAAGATGGGGATTATATTGTTCATTTCAGATACTGGAACACAGTGACGTAATAAGAAGTTGAATATAATTGAAGTATTGAACAGCATAGATGTTCTAGATAGTACAATATACGAGCTAGAATTACATTGTCGATATAAATTTGTTGTTGTGTGAAAATAATCTTTATAAGCAGAAAAAAAAAAAAAGAACAAAATAAAGAAAAGGCTTTGTCTTATTGATAAATGGAACAGAGTATGTCCTCTATGTTATGATACCTGAAGGTAGAATTCATATCCACATGACCAATATTTCTGAAAATTTTTAGGAAAATCCTATTTTGACCGTCTCATCTCTGCCTTCTTTTAGATATATTTCTTTCACTAATTAGTAGATAACCATTTTTTACTTATGTCTGTTTCCTGTGAGTAACTATAGCTAAGTCCTTCTTTGAAGACAAGAATGGATTTTCTATCTACTTTTCTTACATAAAGAGCAGTCAGAAAGACTCTCTTCTGGCACCAAGTAACCCACATTTTCATAATTTGTATTCATTAAGTTTCTCTTCTTTTTAAGTAAACTTTCTTTCTCCCACCCATTTTTGTACTATCAAACTCAATGAAGTAAATAGCCCTGGAGAATGGCCAGTACTTTCACTGTTAGATACTTATTAATTGTTTGAAATTAAAAGTGTCTTTATACTTGGCTCAAGAGTAGGAATGTAATTTCATTCCAGTGCTGATTGACTACAACATTTCCCCATAATTATTCTACCTTTTAAATTACGTTTAGTTTTATGGTTGATGGACGAGGATGTTCAAAACTGTTTTATCAAAATTGTGTTTAATTTTCTTTCAACAACTACAACAAAAAATTGTGTGGAAGTTCTGAAGTTTCCAAAATAATTGTCGAACTTAATTTAAAAACCACAACAAACCCTGTTTATATTTCCAATATGAGAAATGTCATTGATCTTTCTCCTAGGCAGTGTTAAATCACTTGTTTGACAGCCCCCTTGTCCTCCACAGTTTGGGTTCCCAAGTTGACTTGTCCCTTTCAGCATTTCAGTGGTAATTTTTTTCCTCAATAATACATTAGAGAATTTCAATCAGAGGAAATATACCTTTGCATCTGAGAGATGCTGTCCAGTAGCAGAATCAGTGTTAGAAATAAAAGTAGAAAAATTTAATTTGATCATTTTTATAGTAAAGAAATTCTGTGGCAACCTCTCTGCATGATCCTTTTTGGTTTTCAGTGAAGAATTTATATGTTTCGTTTAAGGATTTTGCTTCATGTAGGTAGAAAGATAGTTTCAAAATGGATTTGAAGAAAATCTATAAAAGCAAATCCATTCCTGAGCATGTGGAGAGGTGGGTCCAAAGACATTGCAGTTGCTGATTTTCAACCTCACCTATTGTGTTGATCAAGTTACATGGTAAAATTTGCTTGGTGTCATAAGTATGTTGTGTACATTTTCAATTATGTTGAAAGAACCAACAGAGTCACTCCGGGTGCAGCACTCCCACCACCTTGCCACTTCTGCAGAGTGCTGTGGCAGACAACTGTGGCATATTTTGTAGCTGCTTAGTTGGGTTTCCTTCAGTTTTAGTGGCTGATTTCTTTCTTGCTCCCAGAGGGATCTCCCTGCAGGAGGGGCTAGAGCATCTTAGTGGAAAAGATTATCTTCCTTTTATGTACATCCTTTTTGATCTTTTCTCAGGCATGCAGCTGAACGGACATTAAATCATATTCTCTTGATGTGACAAGAATAGTGCTCTTTGGTCTCAGCCACCATTCATACCTGGCTAGTCATGAATTTCTCTGACCTGGAAACAGAAAGGACTGTTTCCAATGACCTGAGTTAGACTTTCCACACCTGATTATAGACTTATTAATGATCTGTTATTTCTCAGTCCTCTTTTTGGGACTAATGTTGCCCTTTGATGTTTGCATTTAATCCTGCAGTATAAACAATCACACTGAAATCTCATAAACCAAACACCAGAACAGCTAGTATGACATTTACTCTTCTTAGATAAGGACAGCCTGAATGTGATTGGTTTTATTTATATTTGTATAATTTTAAACCTCTAGGAGACAAACTGCTGTGTTTCATTTGCTTCAGTTAAAATCACAAAACAAGGATATTTATCCAAAATTTAAAATACCATACTCCTGCTTGTGAAATATTGGATTGTAGCTGTGTTGTGTGCTGCTTAATCAAACTGGATCCAAAGACTGAAAACATATATTCTTTATAAGAACTGGAAAGGACTCCAGCTTATTCTGGTTTTAATACACCTCCCATTTTCATTCTGGGTTGGATAACTCAATAAATGAGTACACAGTTCAAGTTACAGTTTCAAGCAAAATGTTTAAAATATTTCTTTGAGCTCAGCTTTAGAACCCTAAAAATCTTATTTTGTATCTTGGGATAGAAGGATAGATTGCCAAATTGCCCAGTAAAATTGAATCTGGACCCTTAATTCTTATTCATTCTTAATCCAAATATCTGTATTTCCTCCACTGTCAATAGTGGATTTCCAAAAACAATTCTACTTTTTGTTTTTGAAGTCTTGATATTTTCTCTTAATTTTACTGATTTTCACTGGGATTTCTAAAACATAGGATCGAAGTCTAGTACTGCAAATCATGCTTTCCTTGTGGAATGCAAATTTTGCTGAAGTGTAAATGGAACTTTAATGTAAAAGGGCTATCACAGGGATGAAAGTGAAAATTAAGAACACAAAAGACATCAAAGTCCACAGAAATGTGAGGGAGATGATAAGAAGAAGGAAAACCAAAAGGACTCTTAAACATTGACCTGGAAATTGCAAAGGAGGTAGATTCTGTACTGTGATGCCTTTCAGCTATATCCCCAGCTGTTTTAGCAATCAAGGCGGAGAAGTGTTAAATCTCTCCCATATTTGCCTGCTCAAACTTCTCAGACTATTTGGGTTTGTTTTTAAATGATTTTTAGCACTTGATTAATATAGAAATGTTCTCTTCTGACTATAGGCCTTACCAGGAAACTGGTTCTTTAAGAGCTGAGCATGAATGGTTATTACTTCTCTAAAAGTCACCCATGTGTTTCTTCTGTCATGTTTTTGATGGGTTAGAAGAAGCATGGGTGAAATGAGGTTAAAGAGGCATGAACTTCACAAGAAAGCAAAACTGAGCTTGGGAAAGAAAATGTTTTGTTTTAGCAGATTTTTTTACTACTTCTAAAATATCAGTGAACTTGCACATGCAAATAATGCTGAGGGTTTGCACACATGCATGCAATTATTTAAAAACTTCTTGGCTTATCCAGGAAAGCTCTCCTACAGCTGGAAATGCTTCAGTGAGTTGAGTAACTGCGGAGTGATGGGGACCGTTTCCAGAAACATGGTGTCCCAGAGGTGGTCATGCAACAAAGCAAATGAAATGAGCTCTCAGGAAGGTCTGTAACATAGTACACTTAAGGACATCTGTAGAAGGCTAAATCATCACCTTTTCATTTTACAGAAAGGAATTGAAAAGTAGTGCCTTTTTTTTCCATCTGGTGGGAAATGAGTCAGTGAGTCCTTTTCCACCATTTCTGTTTTACCCAAGGCAAATGCATTCATCCCTTTTGAATGCAAGACTCTGACAGCAGAGCAGAAACTTTGCACTGAAGGAAGGAGGGTTGTTAACACGAGGAAGTAGGCTTTCTTAAAGGCCTCTGTACTGTGTGCACCTTCAGCTATTTGAAAATCGGTTGCCTAGTCTAAGCAGATGCAAAAAGAGAGCACAATGAATAAATACCCAGAGATAGTTACTTCTCTTCGTTAACTACCGAAACAGTCAAAGTGACTGCTAAGATGCAGTGCTGCAGAAAAGGCTAAAATTAAGGGAAGTGAATCCTAGTCAAATACTACTGTTTGTGTCCAAATGTACAGGAGTGCTGGTTTTATTGCCATGCAACTGCACAAAGTTGTTTTTGTTGTTGTTGTTGTTGAATTTTTAAAATTTTTATTTTGTGTGTGTGAATTCCAAACAAAGCTGAATGCACAAAAATGGAAGCAAATAATGTTGTGTAAAGAACCCAGTAGGAAATAATGCTGAGAAGATCTGTAATACATACTTGGTTATTAACGAAAGATGTAGGAGAATGTTGCTCTCCAGACCTCTTTGCTTACTGCTGATGTTTGGTCATTGGTAAAGGGTAAGAAGCAAAATCTGGGATTTCCTTTAAAGAGTCAGTGCACCAGGTTGTTAGCGGGATGTGGAGAACAGAATAAAAGGAGCAAATTACAGCAAAACATGCCACGGTGTGTGGGTACAGAATGTGTTACAATAAGCTACTAATGAGTATATGCCTCGTGTGGGGAATCAGACACGTCAAGGGATCTGATAGACTAGGTCTCTAGTGAGCTATTGAGAAGGTCAGTGTCTGGAGAATATGACACCACCTATGCAATTCTGAGAGATGAAAAGGTGAAAGAACATGAAAGCAAATGCTTTTATGGGATGAAAAAAATCCTTCACAATTAAACAAGGTACTTGTATTTGTTAGTATAATTTATTTTTCTATTTGTCTATACCCACTTACTATGTTAAAAGTGTAATTCTTACTATATGTAATATTGATTCTTTGATGAAACACACATATTAATAGAGTAACATGCCCCTTTATCTTGTGAATTCTTTGGAAATTAAGAACATGAATCAAACTCTAAAAATAAGGTAATGATTGATTACTTGCCTGCAATTATCTGATGATTATTTTATTAATCTCTAATTAAATAGAAATTTTATTTTTTTAAATTTTATTTTTATTTTGCTATTATTTTTCTCAGACATTTTTACTGTACTCCCCATCCTGGGTCCAGTCTCCATCAGATACACGCCTTGAATTTGAGAATAAATAATCAAACCTGCCAGGTGCTAGTGGAAGTGGCTCATGCACTCTTGTAATAGGGAGGATCAGCTGGGAGATAGTGGTCATGGGAGGGAGTGATCTGGGCAGGGATATAGCCTTTCCCTGATCTTCATGCTGCTGAAAAATAATTCCACTGGGTTGTCACTTTGCTCCCTCCCATCCCCTCACCATCCCACTGCTGGCTTTTCTTTTTATATGACACTAAACATGAAGCACTTGACTTCACCTTGAAGGCCCTTCAAAGCTGCATCTTCCCTACAGATCATCTATAATTCACAGAAAGTGTCATCTCTTAGCCCTGACGGGTCACTGATGTCAGCTCCAGCATTCACTTGTTAACATTTCAAACAAGCAGTTTCATTTCCTCTCTCACTCTGCCTGCGAGGAGCTCGCTGCACACCTTGGTGAAGCTGCCTCATTACCCTCCATCAGACACCACAGAAAGCCAGGGCATCTGTGACAGTCTCCAGACAATGAGATTGCTGCCAGGCTGAGCCCACTGTTAGCTGTCCTGCCCAGTTTATTGCCTATCATCTCATCCTTAGATGGTTGTCTCTTCTCTTGTGTTGTCAGGATTTTGCCCTTTTGTACCCCTGACCCTGTACAGTACCAAACAAAATGGGGTCCTTGTTGATAACTCCTTGGTACTCTCAAAACAGTAGCATGTAAGAATAGAAATGTGACTGGTACTCAGGAGTTTAGTTATTTAAGACCTATTGGTAGAAAGCCCTGATTCATTACAGAATTCTGGTAATTTTGGTGTCATCAGCCACTCATTGCTACTCTTGCTCTTTGAGCTGCTTGCAGGCACTGCATGGGGAATGCCGTGGGCACAGAGATATTTAACCATACAACTAGGAAAGGTGGAGGAGGTTCTGTTCTAGGGCTGATGCTTGGCAAGAAGGTTGTGTCTTTAATTCAGGGTTAATTGCAAATAACCTCTGTTTTTGCATAGCTGCATCCATGCACATGTGAATAGAATTAAAAGAAAGTGGAAACTGATATATGGAGATCAAAGAGGGGCTGGAGGCCTGGAAAATGAAAAGTATCCAGTGCTCCTAAATATGTTCAGGCAACCTGTCATGTTACAGAACAAGAACATAAATTTGTCTTCTGAGAGACTGGTGTGACCTTTATGATTTACTTTAGGTATCCAATGCAGAATAGGAGAAAATGTGTTCTGTACAACAGAGCAAGGAAAAAGAGAGCATTATTAGTTGCTTTGAATGTGGGGAATAAAATACTTTGGGAGAAATATAGCAGTGTTGAGTGTGTTCTGCAGTGCTGTAAATAGACAATAATGATACTCTATATATTTCCATCTTATTTATGGAAGGTTCAACTGACTGTATTTGGATTTCGTTGCTGTTCAGGATGGCAACTATGCACTCTGCTCATGTGAGGTTCCTATTTTGGATCCTGCAAAGTATGGGGCTTAAATAAAGCAGCAAAGCAAAATTTAAAGAAAAAATTCAAAATTAACAATATGAGATGAATGCACTCTTCAAAAATGCCTAAATATGGGCTGGACTGACATCTTGTGCATCTCCTGGCACAATTATGAAAGTCAGGATATCAACTGAGCTGATGTGATGAATTAGTCTGAATCTACTAGTGACTTTTTGTACATATATCGGTTTTTGCTCTTTTGGCCATGTGGCACACAATTCTGCCTTGAGCCCAGGCCCCTGCTGTTCCCTCCTGCCTTGCTGACCACTCTGCCCTTCACCAGGCAATATTCAGCCCCAGTGTAGCAGCTCGTCACCTTGCCCTGTCTGGTAGAGTTAACAAAATCTCTCCCTATCCTGCATGACTGTGCTAGGAAGGGCACCATCCTGCCAGCTGCAAACCAGAAGTGCACCATATGCACTTTAATGGTGTGTCATTTCTGAACTTGGTAATCATTATTCTGTGTGAGTCATATCCTTGACTTGTGTGCATGTGTGCTCCTGGAGAATAAACAAACATGTCATGCTTTGACCCCAAAGGCTGTGTTTTAACGGGCTGTGGAAAAACCAAAGTTTCCTGCTGCAATACAAGGTACCAATTGCAATGGAACACTGTTTTTAAGTTTCAGGGGCATAGTCCCCAAGACAGGGAGGAGCTGCCTTTTCTTCCTACGCTGAATATTCAAGGGAGAGAGAGGCAAGAATATGAGAGATGGCTAAAACAGGTTTCTGCTCTTTAGCACTCTCTGGAGAAGCTTCCTTCTTGTCAGTGTTTATTGGACTTCAGGAGAGATGGTTACTGAACTAAAGATTTCCTTTACAAATGCTGCCATTAATTGCATCATTAACACACTACATAAGACCTGGGATTCAGTGTTCCAGTCCCATGTTTTGAATTCCAGTACAGTAATGACAGACCTTTCAGTTAACCCTACAAACAAGAGTTTGTGTCTGTAAGCAGAATCACACAATACAGTTGAGGTGGGAAAGGACCTCTGGTTGAACTCTTCTGCTGTAACAGCGTCATCTACGGCAGGCTTCCCCAGATCATGTCTATTATCTCCAAAGATGGCGACCACCAACTCCCTGGGCAACCTGTGCCAGTGCTCAGTCACCCTCACAATGAAAAAGTGTTTCCTGATGTCCAGAGGGAACCTCCTCTGTGTCAGTGTGTGCTCATTGCCTCTGGTCCTGTTACTGAGCACCACTGAGAAGAGACTGGCTCTGTTCTATTCGTCCTCTACCTTCACATATTTATAGACTTTAATGTACCGACCACAAGCCTTCCCCTTTCCAAACAGACCCAGCTCTCTCAGCCTTTCCTCACATGAGAGATATTCCAGTTACTTAATGACCTATGTGGCACTTTGCAGGACTCTCTCCAAGAGACATTCTACTGGTGTACTCAGGAATGCAGAAGCAGTAGTTACAATCGCTGCAAGATAAAAGTGTTCCTATGGAGATGTTGACTTCAACTTTAGCTGACTCAGTGAAAATGCTTTTAATGATTTCAGCACATCCAGGGCATTGATCATCTTCAGCATATATGGGACAAATTAATTTGCTTTGCATACCTCAATTTCTCTGGCTGAGTTAAGGTATTAAAGCAAATAATGCTGGTTGATATGGTCAAAAGTACTTTGGAGTCTTTTCAGAACTTTGGGATCATTTGAAAATATTCACTCTTTGAGTCTCAGAATGGATTTTAACTGCAAAGTCATGAGGGATTTCAGTTGCACCAGCAGCTACCATGGAGAAACTGTCCTGATGTGTCACTGTGAGATTACTTTCATGTGTGTCAAAGTGAACAGCCAAAATCCACTTATAAGAGCATTGAATCACATAGGTAACCATATACTTTCACACAGTAATAGAGTTATGTTGTCAGTGAAAGGTTTATACAGATAATTTAGTGATGACATTTACAATATCTAAAATTAGTCTTTAGTTTTAAATTGGTTAAAATATCTATTTAGGAAAAGGAGATAAAAGATGACTAAGAATATTCAGAACAAAATAGAATAGAGAATTATTCACATTTCATTAAGTAATAGTCTGTAAACATGAAAGGTACCAGAAAAACTTCAAGAACCCCAGAGACTTAAAGGAAAACCAAACCAAAACAATGCAAATCAGGGAGAAAAATATGATTATATTGTGGCCTGGGGATTTCAGTTTCATCTTCTGGTAACATTACATATTGATGAAAACACATGAATTTCTCCATAGAATATGTGGTAATGGCTCCTTCAGACCAAGTGTGCAGAACTGCTGGGAGCCACAGCAGAGTAAGAATTCTCCTGACCACAAAGGCAAATTGAGTGCTGCTTATTGGCTGATAATGTGTTTCACTAAAAAGTCATGATATAATATACTGAATCAAACTGTATCTTACATAAATAAATTTATTCATTTTGCATGGTAATTATTTTTTATGCTAGTTTCCATTGAGAGTCATCAAAATTGTTTTGACAAAGCTGACAGCCTTAGCCACCAAAGCATCACTTGTCATGAGAAGTGGGTGGTGTCTATCCATCTTTCATGTCTTGTCAAGAGACAAAGCAATATGAAAGGAGATACAAGTGTTTAAGAATTAAAAAATAGGGATAGCCAGCTGATTTTTTTTTTTTTTTTTAGAATGGAAACAAATTAATGTGGTAATTTGGGCTAATCTTTTTAATCCCAGTTGACAGTACATTGAAGAAAAAATCCACTGGATGTTTACAGTAAGTAGTAAGCACAAAGGACTGCTTCAAATGCTAGATATGGTGAACTCTACATATATTTCTAGAAAGTAAAGAGATTTCATGGCAATTAGAGAATGTATTCCTTACATTCTTTTTTTAATCAAAAAGAATATTGAAATTTATGTATTTTCACCATATGTACTTTACATAGTAATATAATACAAAATTTAGGAAAATCAAATAAAATGAAAGTACCTTTCAGTCAGAAAATATCAAGGTCATGCTGATAAAGGCCAAATTTTCTTTTCTGTAAGTTGGAATTTCAAAATGAAACTCTGGTAGAACTCCTATTAGAGAAAGACATGCATCAGTGGGATGTGATTAAGTTCATTACTGTTCCTTGTTATCATGTGGAAGTCCATTCAAATGGAGTGCATAGTAAAGGGCTGTGTTTTGCATTTGTGCTGAATACTGGGTTGATAATAGAGAGATGTTTTTGTTATTGCTGAGCAATGCCTACATAGAGCCAAGACCTTTTCCCCATTTCATACTGCAATACTGACAAGAAGGCTGGAGTTGCATGGAAAGCTGGGAAGAGACACAGCCAAGACAGGTGACCCCGACTGACCATATGATATCATGCTCAGTATATAGAGTGAGGGGAAGAAGGAGAATTTTTGGGGTCATTTGGAATGATGTTATTCATCTTCCCAAGTAATTGTTGTGCATGATAGGGCCCTCCTCCCCTGGAAATGGCTGAACACCTACCTGCCCTTGGGAAGCAGTGAATAAATACTTCGTTTTCCTTTTACTTGTGTGTGGCTTTTGCTTTCTTTATTAAACTGCCTTTATGACAACTCATGAATTTTCTACCTTTTACCCTTCCAATTCTCTCTTCAGTGCTGCTGGTGGGGGAGTGAGTGAATGGCTGTGTAGTACTTGGTTGCTGACTGGGGTTAAACCATTATGATCTACCTATTTTTCAGCTCTTCTTACTTTGCATCTCACATTTTGTCCCTGAAGCCATTATAATTTATATAGGCTAAACTATATTTTTTGTAACAACTGCCTTTTAAAAGGAATTGATTCATCCTTCCTCTTGCCTTCAAGTTGACTTCTGGTGCATCCACTCTGAAATGTCATAATTTGTTGAAACTGCCAACATGGTCCATTAAATTGGTCTGCATCAAACAATTTGGTAATGACACTGAGCCTTGTTGGCTGTTTTTAATGATTATCTCAAATAGTGTGTGATAGTCTCCTCACATTGATCACAATGTTATCTCCTTTGTGCCTCTGGCAGCAGCTGTGTTTGTCCTCTCTGGGATGCTTTACTACAGTGCATGTTATTGATAGATGATGATCATCCTCTTCTGGAGTAAGAATGGAGAATAAATGACCTCTACTCTTCATGTTTGCAGCCATAATTGTGTTGTGTAGATTCACATTCATGAGCTAGATTCTCTGCTTCATAAAAGAGACTGCAAAAAATTTTACATTGAAGAATAAGCACTTCAAACCAGCTCTTGAAATGGGAATCCCTACTTATGAGAGTAGGCATGGTTGAGTGAGACTGGGTGATTGGAAGAGATGGTGGTTACCAGTGTGGGGACATGGGTAGGGGAAAGAGGTTTTTATTGATCTAGTCAGGATATTACCACAGAAAGAATAATTGTAAGTTTTAAACTTCACTAGTGTGGCCATTTATCCCTAGCATCACACTAATGAAGTTTAAAACTTACAGGTCGTGTCCTTCCTCTTTCTTCTTTGTGTTTGAAGTCGTTTCCTGCAGGTACCACGGCAGAAATTGTTTAACTCCATGGTAAGCCTCATAACCCTTCTTATTTATTTCAAAGAAGCTGGTGCTTAAATTTTCTACTACTTTTTTTTTGTTTCCTAGAAGGGGAGGGAAAGCCAATGTAGAAATAGAGGAATATGTTTGTTTCCCAAAGACTTATGTTTGGCATCTTTATTGGCAAACATTAACAGCCATTCCAGAGACTGGAGGGGAATCCTTCAACTGACAAAAAGGCAAAACCTAAGTGGTTGGATTGACCATCCTTGTATCCCTGTATCTGAGCCTGTTCCAGGTCTGACAGCATTTGCAACTGCTCACCACTTCGTAACACCTTCCTTTTATCTGCCTTTGTCCTGGATATAGTAGCCAGGACCAGCATGTCAGTGTGTGGGTGTGGCCAGGACTGTGTATTCTACACCGTCTATATCATTTCTCATGAGCTGCTCACAGTGGACCATTTGCAGTGGCTGCCCAGGGCACACCCAACCCCTCAGGCTGCAAGCTGGGTATCTCTGTGAGATAAGGAAGTTTTCCTGTCTTCACATATATGACTCAGGTGTGATAACTCACCTCCAGGGAGCCATTAGCACCTTCACACCCACCTGAGAGGTCATGTCTGCTAATGGGCCATCAGGGATGCCAAAAATATGCCATTATTCACCTCACAGAGTAAATCACTGACTGTGAAACTCCCCACCATGGGGAAGGGACTGGGTGTTCCCATCTGAGCCCAAGCATATATAATCTTGGGGTTTTGAGGCTGGTGGCACCACTTGTCAGATCCAGAGGAGGACCAGAGTCTCAACAGGACTGTGATTGCCACTCTCAACCAGACTGACCATCATTTTCACCAGCAGATTTCTTCTTTCCTTTTTACTTTGAACTCAGAGAAGAGTCACGTGGTGTTTAGCACAGGGATTGGTGACCTCCATCCTGCTTGTGCCCCATTGTGCTGGGCTGCACATCTGTTTTTGTGGGTCAAACAGATTTTGCTTCTGTATCAGTGTGTTTATTGTGATCTTTTTATTAAATTGTTATTCTGACTTGCAATCCCATTCTGAGTTGGGTTCATTTCTCCATCTGGTTTGCCTTTAAACCAGTGCAGTCCTAAATATAGGGAATATATATTATCTATGGTAGGAACTACAGAAATGCATAGCCTTTTTAGGTAATTGAGAATAAAAACAGGTTTAAGCAATGTAATATATATAATATAATGTAAACCTTCTTCAAGTGATATACATCTTAAAATATGTATAAGGTTTTTGTTTTAAATTGTCCTGTAAAGTTTTTTCATGTGATGAAGCTAAAAACATGTTATTCTCCTAAAGTGCTTAACACAGTATCTACTCTTCTTTACAATCAATAATTATGTGACTTCTTTTTAATGGACTCAGTCCCTGGTGGTATGTGTTTGATCTATATGGAGTGAACCACACCTGTGATGGTCTCATGTTCTGTATGAATTTTTCTCCTTTCAGAGAGTAGTTTCTTTCCAATTGGTAAAACAAATGATACAGAGAATTCCCTCTTTTCTCACATGCCTGAACACAGTGACTCAAGGGATAGAGGGCAGTGGTGATAAGTTCCTGTGTGGCATAGCATAAGTGCCTCCTCCATGGCTCCCTCACCATTCCTGGTGCCCTGGCGTAATAGGTACCAGACTATAGAAGTGGAGCTGCACAGTAACAAGGAAGATAGTTCATCAAGGCTGAAGGTGTCACTGAGATTTTTTCAGCCTATGCTCTGTGTAAAACTGTTTCCATAAAGAAAAAACAGTGCGTCATTGTCATAGGATAATCGCTTTAGAAGGGAAGAGAAGGCCCAGGATGCAGACTGGATGTGCTTCTTAGGGAAGTTTGATGTCTCCCTGAAGCCTGGGTTAAAGATGTGGAAAAAGCTTCCCATCCTAGCACAGCCCTCAGATAATCATCCAGTATTGATTTTTCAGGTAGTCAGCACCGAAGTTTCAACAAGAAGTCTGAGGGCAATCAGGAGTCTTCAGGGTCTTGCAATAGTGGTTAAATGATCAGGAGCACAAGTAGTATTTCCTCTGTTTTCTCCCAGACTCAGTAAAAAAAAAAGACATTGAGGTACTGGAGCATGTCCAGAGAGGGGCAAAGAAGTTGATGAGAGGTCAGGAGCACAAATCTGATGTGAAACAACTAAGGGAGTTGGAGTTGTTTAGCCTAGAGCAAAGGATATTAAGGTGAGACCTTATTGCTCTCTATAACTACCTGAAAGGAGATTGTGATGAGGTGGGTGTCAGTCTCTTCTCCCAAGTAATGAGTGGTAGGATGAGAGCAAATGTCCTCAAATTGTGCCAGGAGAGGTTTAGATTGGGTATTAGAAAATGTTTCTTCAGCAAAAGGGAAATAGTTGAGTCACCATCTCTGGTGATATTTAAAAGATATGTAGATGTGGCACTTGGGGACATGGTGTAGTGGTGAACTTGGTAGTGTTGGGTTAACAGTTAGACTTGATGATTGTAAGGTCTTTTCCAAACTAAACAACTCTGTGATTCTATGCATCATCAAGGAACAGTAATTCTCATCTCCCTTGAGAACCATCATCTGTATTGTGTTAATGATATCCAGAAACACTGTATTTTGAAGCACTTAAAGGCAGGTCATGGGATTTACTGCTATTCTAAAAAATGTTTTATTCAAAGTACAACCACATAATTTATTATGCTGTTTTGTCCTCTTGGGATGAATCTATCTCTGACTACACAATTCAGCAACGAGATATTTTTCAAGTCAGTGGAAAAACTGACAGGAAAAAAAAAGTCAAAAAAACCCTCCCCACATTCCATAAATGAGAAGTATATAAAACCAATGATAACTATCTGTTCTGTGTTATATTGTGTTTTCAACAGGAAAAAAAAAAACCAACAAAACAAACAAACAAAAAACCAAACAAGAACAACATACCCCAACCCAACAAAAAAAACCCACAAAACCCCAAAACAACAACAACAACAACAAAAAAAATGAAACAAAACACAAAAAAACAAACCACAAAAACCCCCCCAAAAACCAACCAAACAAACAAAAAAACCCCCTCCAAAATATGCAGGAACAACCCTAATGGGACATGATCCAGAAACAAAAAAATTGTTTGCAAACAGAACTAGTATCAGTATTCATATGATTCTTCAAAATATTACTACATATTTCATTCCAAATAACTCCATTCAAGGAGTTCAAAGTCACCTACCACAGACATGAAGTAATAAAAACTGTTATGTTGAAATTATACAATATTATGAATATGTTGCTGTCTGAGAATGAAATACAGAAAGCAAGTTTAATTCCCCAAGTTTGAAAAATGTTATTCAGTCACTGGGAAGCACTGAGTTGTATTTTTGGAAATTAAATGGAACTATTCTCTGACAGTCACTTACTTGGTACCTCAATTGTCCAAACAGAGAAAATTTCAAACTCCACCCAGTGAGAATAAGCCAAAGAATGCTTTAGTGCACACAATTGTAAGACACTTCAAAGGAACATGCAAGATACAAATAAGTATATATTTTTATGATATCAAGTCCACATATCTATCCCAATTTGCTTTGCTATTGACTGTCGAAACAACTCTTTTGCTTAAGGGTAGTAGAGATTTGCCAATACTTTCTTCATAAGCATCCCAAGTCTTCCAAGCATCTCAACTAATCCAACTTCAATTTTCATGCTCTTGGTCAGGCACTTGTTCCCTGGTCTGCTGCAGACTCCTCTGGGATTGGCTGTAAGAACAAGAAATAAGATCAAGTTCTGCTTTTTGAATGCTTGACTTGTTTCTGGGCCCCAGAAGCACAGAGAAAAAAATTTCTATGTGGGAAAAGAAACAGATACATCTCACCTTGGTTAGTCTATCTGGAAGGAGCTATAAGCTTGGAGAACATTGCAGTGGGTTGTCAGAAGGAAGTGTGCAGGAAATGGGTGGATGGTGGGAAACCATAACACACAGTCTCAGGAATAGGTTAATCCCCTAGAAATACCTGACATCAGTGTTCTATGCTGATTTCTGGTTGCTGTGACAAAAGACAATTTAGTAACTCACTCAGTAACTCTGTCAAAGTTCAGTTCGCAGACATCTCAGCCTTGGAATCTTTATTTTTCCAGTGCAGCAGAAACAAAAGTGATGAAGTAATAGGAAAGAAGAATAGCCCCTGTGCTGGGTGTCACAGCTTTGTGCAGACTTTCACACCACAAGAGGTGCATCATGGTTGTTCTGGATTGAGAAATGGACCTGTTTCCCTACTCATTGTGTTGAGCTGAATCCAGCTATAATATTTCAAACTATTTTCTTCAGTTTTTCTTTGATATGAATAGTTATCTATAGAATCATCAAAATGTCATAGACCATTTCAATTTGACAAAACATTATTACATGTTACATATATTGTACATGACCACACACTTCCAGGAACTCGAGCATGACCTCATGCACAGCCAGTGATTCTTCAAGGTGTATCTTCTGCAGCACAGACATAACCATGGTGACTCAGTTTAAAAGAAAACTAAGATGCCTATCTGGACTAGGAAGGGATCTTCTTCCCCAAACCCACCCCAATCTTTGAAATTAAGAGACTTCAGTCAGAAAATGTATAGAAAAGGCTAACAGTTCTTCATTGCAAATATATATATTACCAAAAACTCAGGACAGAATAAACAGCAACACCATAACAAAAAAACTTTCAAACAGATCAAGTCCTTTCTCTGCCCCCTTGTTGCAGTTGTATCACGGACAGCGGGAGCGATGCTGTGGCTCAGGTGGCAGCAGCCACAAAAGTCACTCATGGGCTCCAGCGAGGCACAGGTGGTGACAAGAGAGATGTGCTGATTCTGAAAAACCCACCTGGGAATGATGGTCACAAGGATGTGATGAAACCTTTCCTGTGGGCAATGTACTCTCCTTGTCCTTTGTCTGAAAGTGTTACGGGGGGAGGATGTTTTAGCAACTCCTCTGCAGGTGGTGTCAGCCCTCAAGGAGTCTGTAGCAAATCCAGGCAGTGGCAGCTGTTATTTCTCTGAAGAACAGCCCAGAGTTAGCAGAGCTGGGGGGGGCTGAGTCAAGGAAGCTCCCTCTAAGTGCTTCCACCAGCCCAGCAAATGGTTGTTGGCACCTACACAGCAGCTGGAGCACAGGTGTGTCAAAAAACCCTGGAAAAACCTCTCTCCCCACCCTGTCTGCCCCACCTCCCTCAGTCCTCCCCAGCCATTGACTTGGATTGCAAAGCTGTCAGCCATCCTTTTGTTAGCTGGTTTTAGGAGCTGGTAGTGGGGGGTGGGCTCCAGCTCCCAAACCTCTGTATTGGTAAGGGAGAGAAAAAAATTCCATGAAAGATTTTGAAACTATAACACACGGCCACAGACACTGTGAGATGTCCCTGTTCTGGTGTGGATATACCCATGGCCACAGATGTTTGGAGGTGCCCTGCTCCCCTATGGACTCATCCACAGGTCACAGTAGCTTTGGCTTGTGTTCATGCCAGATTTCCAGCCTCATCAGTACAACAGTGCAGGCACAGCAGTGACTCCCTGGCCATCTGCCAGCACAGGTGCACTGCAATTGCTTGTTATCAAAATGTTCTCAGGAACAGCAGAGTAATATAATAAGCAGTGCAGCACTCCAGCAGGCAGCAAAAACAGAAAGCAGCCACTAAGGAGCAATAGTCTGTAATAGCCAGGCAGGCAAGACCTGTGGCAGGCACAGGAGTCTGACAATTAATAGCTAAACGGCAACATCAGCTATAAATTTGATCTAGTGCATTCCAATCAAATCTGTTGTTATTTTGAATGCTTTGAGCCCGATGTTATAAGCCAATAAGGACTTTCGTGGTGTAACCCCAGGGGGCAACTAAGCACCACTAAGCTGCTCACTCACTCCTCCCACATTGGGATGGGGGAGAGAATCAGAGGAGAAAAAATGAGAAAAGTCATTGGTTGAGATAAAGACAGTTTAATAGATAAAGCAAAAACTGTGCATGCAGACAACCAGAACAAGGAATTAATTCACCATGTCCCTTCATCGGGATAATGTTCAGTCATCTACAGGAAAGCAGGAATCAGTCACATGTAACAGTTACTTGGGAACAGAAATGCCGTAATTGCAAAGGTTCCCCCTTCCCTCTTCTTCCCTAAGCTTTGTGTTGCTGGGCACAGCATAACACAGTGTGGAATAACCCTTTGATCTTCTGTGGTCAGCTGTCATGGTTATGTGTGCTCCCAATTCTTTGTGCACCCCCAGCCTGCTTGCTGCTGGGGCAGTGTGAGAGGCAAAAAAGGCATTGACTCTGCACCAGCACTGCTCAGAAATAACAAAAATATCAATGAATTGTCAACATTGTTTCCAGCACAAATCCAAAACCCAGCCTTTTACTAGTTACTGTGTGAAAATTTAACCGTATTTCAGACAAAACCAGATCAAGTGACAGTCAAGGAATAGTTACATTTTGGACGTCTGCCATTTCTTTTTTATGATGTAAAGTACAATTCACCTAAAGCACTCTGTTTCAGCTAAATTTCTATTGAAAAGTGTTTCTTAGGTCCAGGATGGAGCTTTAGGTCTCAGTAAAATGAATAATGTCAACCCATCTTCAAACAGAGTCTGGTCAATGCAGTTAAGTCATGGCAAAGGAGTTTCTGTTTTAGTCTACCACACTGTTGAGGATGACACTGTCCCTTAATTCCTGTGTGATTCTCTCAGTCACATTCTAACTAAAATAAAAGCATTAAAAGTACTCAAACAAACTAAACCTGCAGCTGTCATTAAACTAGCTCGATCATAGTCAGAAAACAGCTGGCTGAGTTTCTAAGGTCATGTTTATTGCAGTCTATCAAAGTGGCACACAAGTGACTGCACCCATACCTTCAAATACTGCAAAACTGAGTGGCCACTCCCACAGTTTTAACTGGAATTGGGTCCCAACCCAGATCAGTTCCTGAATTGTGGATGGGAGAATGCTGTGTGGTCTCTCATAGGGTTTGTATAAGTTCTTTTAAAAATTAAGAGGATTTTGTTTCCTTGCTTGGGAATGTTGCTTATTACAGTTAAATTCCAAAGAAGTATAAACTAAAAAGCTTTCTTTATAAGAAAACTGCTAATCTCCCAAGTTTATCAAGCAGATAATCAGAAAAATGGTGTGATTAGTTTAAAAACATTTCATGCAGCTTTTTAAACTGTGGTTCAATTTATTTCTTTCACTTTTGAGGTCAGATGTGAAATACATCTGAACTAGAGGAGTGGCCTGATTAAATAATTTCCCACTATTTACTGAGATAGTATTGTATTTTCTTCCAATAGCCTTTTTCAATATATTTTCCATTATAATCTGAAGGACAAGTGGCTGTGATTGACTAACACGACTGGTGATAGAAAATATAAACAACAGAGGAAAAGTCGTTTAATTCTTAATAGCAGTATTGCTCATGTATAAATCAACCAAGAAACACAAAAAATGTTGTAATTTTTTATCACTTAAAAAAAAGTAATAATATTCATATAATAAGCAGTCATCTTTTTGTATAGCACATCCAATTTCTCACAGAGCAGTTATGGAAAACTGTACTCAGAAGAGCTAGTTAGGAATTTCTTACTGTGATCTTGTCGTATGTTTTTGGGAGAAGGTGAAGTATTTGTGTTTGCCTCTTTTCACAGAATCACAGAATTGTCAGGATGGAGGTCAACTAGTCCAGCTCCTCTGCCAAGGCAAGTTCCCCTAAAGCAGGTTACTCAGGAATGTGTCTGGATGTGTTTTGAATGTCTCCAGAGAGGAAGACTCCATGACATCCCTGGGAAGCCTGTACCAGTTCTTTGTCACCCTCAACAAAAAGTTCTTCCTCATATTGAGATGGAACTTCTTTTATTTTAGTTTATGGCCATTACTTCTGTTGCTGGGCACCACTGAATAGAGTCTGGCACCATTCTCTTGGCACCAGCCACTCAGATGTTTATATGCATTGATGAGACCCCCCTCTCAGTCTTCTCAACACTAAACAGGCCCAATTCCTGCAGTGTCTCATCATAGGAGAGATGCTCCAGACTCTAAAATTCTTGTCCCTGCAAAAATGCTTCAGAGTTGCTACTTAAGATGTTTTCACCTTGGACTGTGTGTTATAACTTGCCTCTTAAAGCGGGAGAATTGATTTTTCCTTTCTCTATGTAGCAAAACTCCTGGCAGCAAAACTTTCCCTGGGTTGCTACCTACTGATATTCATTGTAAACCATGGAACATGTCTGAGTTCCAAGTCCTACATTGACTTAGGCCAGCTTTTGACCTGGCCTGGAAACAAAATATAGAACTATAGTGGAAGAGCCCTTCACACCTTCACAGTCTGCTTGTCACTACACAAGAGAAAGGAGAGAGTAAATTATTCATTGTGAATCACTCAACCTGCTCTGGTAGGCAGCCTTTCATAGTGCAACAACTTTAAATGAACCGCTTCCCTTCCCTCTCTCAAAAGTGCCGCCAGTTCTTAATGCATAGTGACACTCAATTAACGTGATGGGCAAATGACCTAAATGCTAGATATGGCACACTGAGGAGACCACATTTCTTTTTAATACTTCTGAATATTTTATAGATATTCTTTATTTTCCACAGTCAAAAGGGAAAAAAAATCTCCCAAAGAATTTCGTGTGTGTTAAAAGAAAAAATACAAAACAGAGAACATGCTCATTGTAAAGCAGCTTAGTACTGAGAGTATTCTCTTGGAAAATAGCACTACCTACCTACAAGCAGGTAGAGTGCAAAGATCATCTGGCTATTAGCTATTCCACAATGAAATTACCTTTCCTCTGCAATAAAAATTCTAGTCTAAAAACCCTGGAATGATGAAAATAATGGGGAAATGTTTCCTTAAGCACTTTCAGTCATCTGGCATTTTCACATGGCAAGCTATTTCATGGGAAAATGCCAGAGGAGGTTTCAGTCCCAGGCTTGGAAGTCAATACTGTTCCCATACATAAAATATGCATTTTATATACTGAATTTGATAGGTTTGCAATTTCATCTCTTTCTTCCTCTTTTCCCCCTCTCCCTACCCTTTTATCTCATATATCTACTGTCCTCTTTATTGCTGCAATTTAAATGTGAGTGCTCAAGTTCTTGCATGCCAGGGCTTAATAATTTGTCATTATGTCATGTAAACAGTGTTTCCACATAACTCACAGCATACTTAACAGCTCTCTTTCTCCATCCCTCGTGGACAAAATCAAACAAAGCTTTCCACTGACCTTAATAATTTGTGAAAACAGACCTGGATTTTACAGGTCTGAACAGGTTAGTGAAAGGCTAGTTCCCTAGCTGAATGCAAATACCAACAATCATCTTCACAGTTTTTATCCATTGTAAATGATTCATCAGGCATTAATTATTTCCTTTTTTTACCATCACATCTTTTGTCTTCTGAACTGCTCCTGCTCCTGTGTAAGCTCACCTTGGCCTGTGAGGCAAAAACTTTTGCCTGTGAAGAATGTTTTAAATTTTATTTTGGCAGATTTTTTCCCTTTTTTTTTTGTTTTGTTTTGTTTTGTTTTGTTTTGTTTTGTTTTGTTTGTTTTTGTTTTTATTTTTGTTTTGTTTTCTTTTGTTTCCAATTATGGGTATTTTTAAAGGCATGGTAGAAACATACAGAAGCAAATAACTGATAATTACCTATAGGGAAGGGTGTTCTGCATGGCATACTGAATGGTCTCCTAAGGGAAGAGGTCCTGCCTTCTGCCACAGGATTCCCACATAGCCCTAAGTGAGTCATTCAACTGCTCTGTTCATCAAGGAAATGGAAGATGAGATTTTACTTCCATTTCTAGCTTGTCGAGATGGCCACTGCATTCACTTATATTTTTTAATATGCATAGCTTGGTCTGCAACCCAGTATTAATTGGGCAAAGATCAGGCAGAAAAAAGGGAGTGTGAAAATAATTTTTTCTGATGCCTGATCTCTGCAATCTCAGACAGAACATGATTTCAAGAACTCTATTTTAACTGTTCTGTATTCTCATATAGTGTTATTAATTTGTCATTTAAATCACTATCACAGTGCCACACCTCATGACAATTTTCTTTCTGCATTGTTCCTTCAGTGAAGTAACATATGTTTGCTTTACTTAAGATCTTCCAAACTGGCAATCTACAAGTAACTGGTAGAAAAATGCAAGTGCCCCTCCATGAGGCAGCCAACCAGGAGACAGCGACATTTGGCACATTAGTACAGCAGTGCACAAAATGGATTTCAAGTTTCTCCCTATTGATTTCCCATTTGAAGCCACTAATCCAGCCCTGACTACAGTTCCTGTGCAATCACAGGAATGTACAGCTATAGGCTCTTGAGCAGAATAACAGTTTTCCCTCACCATGGATCCTGTTCTCTCAGAGCTGACATCCTTGCATCAGGCATTGCTTTCCTTCTCAGTCCTGCTTGACAGACTGCACAGCCTTAATAACCAGAATCTTAAAGTTTTATCGAATGACATTGTGCATAATTTATTGAGAATAGTCTTCCCCTTTAAAACTTCCAGCATGCAGTGTGTTACAGCACCAGTGTGACCTATTGTGGCAGACCCTGGGCTCCCTTACACTCCTTCAGTATAATGTGAGCTTTGAATCATGCTTTTTCAGAGCTTTTACAAATCCAAGGCAACTCCATTAGTGTACGTAGACATTTGTGTGACAGTTGTTTTCCCTCTTATTTTTAGCCTTGAGAAAATAGTTCTTTTCCTATTGAAATATTTTTTCTTCCTTCTGTTTTGCAGAACATAATCTCTTATAGATGATCTTTGGAGTGCTTTTAAAACACAGTGTGTTGAACAAAACATGTTAACATGCAGCTTTAGTTAATCATTCATTTGGAGGGGCAGAAGTGTAGATACACCAGTATTAGCAAAATTGTGTTATTTTGAGGCTGCTCACTAAGAAGGTTGGAAAAGTCAGGACAAGAGCCTTTTATAAATATCTGAGTTATGATATTTGCTCTTCTTATTGTTTATTATTCACATTTCTGAAATTAAAGTATGGAGTGTACTTTTTCTTTTGGTTCGCATGTGATGAGAATTCTGGTAGATTCCTGCTTTACATACCCCAGACAGGAGAGGCAAATTTTTCAAGGCTGGGGTAGCCCAAGACAAGCCTTAGTGACATTTCTGACTTTGTCTGTCTCTGTGGGTGTCCCCTGTAAGGTTCTAGCAACACCTAGCATCTCTTTGAAGATCTGGCATTTCTCAGTCTAACCAAAAGCTCTCCAAGAGTTGGCTTTCTTTGTAAGAAAAAAAAAGAAAAAAAAAAAAAAGTCTTCCTGAGGTGGCCATTGAAATACCTGGGAAAACAGGTTGATCATGTTGGCTCCTGAAGGCAGGAAGCAGATGAAAGATTATGGAGACCCCTCCTTCCCTTTGTACATCCCACATACATCAAATCTTGGAGTTTCCACAGTTCCACATCAGCTCTCTGAGCTCTCTCAGGCTAGTCCTTTGTTCACAGCTTCCCATGAAACCTTTCTGATAATTCCCAGGGATCATACCTGGGGCCTGGTCATGTCAGAACTACAGGATTTCTTGTTTGTTATTGTGGGTAAGAATTATTTTGCCCTTCAGATGACACTGGATGATTTTGCTTCTGAGAAACTCTGAGTGAGCTCTGTGCCGTCATACAACCTGAATTTACATCCCTCTTCTTCCTAGGGTCTTAAACACGCCTATGCCTAGGGCCCTATCTGTCTGATAGAGTGCACCTTTACTCCTTAAGGATGTGTGAAAAAGCAGTTTGCAAACCTTCTAAAAGCAATTATTCCTTTTGTTTTGTGAGAAAAACACAGAAGTAAATTAACTAAAAGAGATCTCTACATAAACAATATTCACTTTTAAAAATATTTTTTTATCCCACTTGAGCAATTTTTGACTTGTGATCAAAATCTTACAGAAACTCTTGCCCTCTTCTGTCTCTTCCATACATGCTTTCTTTTCTGGATTATGAATCCTCTTTTCACCAGTGGATCTATAGCTGTTATTCTATAATTATTCATATTGCTTGAATAACTCTTCTGATAAATGAAGGTTTCTGAGGGAAGGTCTAATAACTATTCATTTCAGAAACTATGGTATCCATCCATCCTGAGTGACTGTCATGAAGGATACCCATTACCACAGGATTGGATAACTTTTCATTTTATACATGTGTTAGGGTTGAAGGAATGAATTCTCAATGTGAGATAGAGTAGATTTTGAAGAGTGTAATTTAAAGGTTGTTATTATGGAAGTGTATTTCCATTGATGTGTTTAGTCTGATTAGATTAAGCTTTGTTTCATTTGCAATTACTTCCTCTACAACCTCGTAAGGTTCAGCTTTTTATTTTGGCACTCTGTTCTTAGCAACTGCTATTATTTGTTAACAAATATTTGTATCCATTATGCAGCCTCTCTGCAGAGTTTGTTTTCTATCCCTTTGAGGGAGAAGAGTGATAGAAATTGAGTATGAAGAAAGGTAGAGAACATGTGGGAGCTGGCTTATCCTTGCAAAAAGAACTAAGTCTTCAAAGCATCATTTTGTTACTGAGTAAAGCAATACAGGCTCAGAGAACTGAAATGCATCCTAATCACGTTTGCTGGGCCACTCTGTTTTAGTAAACAAACTATCCTGATGAAAAACTTCAAATTTTGTCATCAAACCTTACCATGACTTATTTTAACTTATGGTGATTACTGCTGCCTTAGGAATAGGATCTATATATAGGACTCTATATATACAGTGTAGACATCAGAGTGTGAACTATCCTGCAACTCAATGCAAGTTAATTCCCAAATGAAGTCTTCTATAGCAAGCTGTTCAATGGAGCAGTGATTCAACAGTAAGTAATCTACATTAAGATCCAGCCACACACAGGTTTTGGTTTTGAGTGCAAGTGTATCCAATGAATATGATCGCTTCAAATGTGTTTAATATTGTGCATAGTTAAAAAACTTTGCATCAGTTCCAGTGCATTTAACACTTTTTTTTTCTTTCCAATTGTTGGTTAAAGATTTGCTCTAACATTTGGATCTTACTGAACAGGCTTAATAAATATTAATAAGAAGACTATGATATTAACACCCATTGTGCACTCCTATAGGAAAAATCTGGATAATGGGACAGCCTCCAGCACAATATCCCAACACAGGTCCATATAATAATGATATTAGACAAGATAATGTGCCATCTGCATTCAGCTTTATTAAAATATTTTTTTCTTGCTTCGCTTATCATTGCTTGCCCACCATGGGCTCTAGAGTCAATCAAGCAAAATGAATCAGCCTGTCCTGAGACAGACTTGCATAGCTCTCTATTGAGAGTATGAAATTATGCTGTATTGGAAGAGATGTAGGAGAATTGCAAAGACTACAGCTGCTAAGCATCAGTGAACATTTGACAAGGATTGTTTGGCCAATCCTCCCTTTCCTTGAAACACTTTGGTTGTTGGCCAAGGGCAAACTTTATGCCAACTTTGTCCTTTGAGCCAAAGCTAAAATTAGCTCTTAGATGGTCCCTAAAACAGATTTTTTTTTGCTCCAAAAGTTCCCAAAAGGAATTTCAACAGCCCAAAATAATCAGTGTGTACCACAGCTCTGTTACAAGTGAATCTGTTTTACTGAGTTCCTATTTAAGTATTTCTTTAGTGTATTGAGGATCCTTCTATAATTTATTTTAAAATGTGTCCACCTGCAATGGACTTGCAAACAGATGCACAAAGACAATCCTCTGATCTAGGGAAGATTTTTAAAGAGAAACAGTGACTTACTTTCCCCCTTTGCCAACATGGAATACTGGTCCTGAGTCAGAGATGTTGCCTTCACGTTTGGGAATAATGCTTCAGTTTGTTCTTGAGTGGTCCTTACCTAAGCTCAGTGAGTTTACAACAAGGTTTTCACAAGTAGTCTCAATGTGAATTTCTGAGATACATGCACTAATGTGATTTGCTTGGAAAAATGGCGTCTGATCTCTACAGTACGGGAAGAAGTGGTCAGATAATTGCAAGAATGATATGGAAAACATTTATCAGAACAAACATTACTGAGATTGGAGTAATTCTTACATCAGTGCCTAGGTCAAGCTGTTTTCTCTCTGTTAGTGATTTGTGATACTATGGGGAATGCCCCTTGGACAGTGGAAATTTTTTTTTCATAGAATGAACTAAAAATGTTCACTGAAACAATTATTTTTTCAGTTGTTTTGCTAGAAAGTAAATTGTCATTAAAAGCAATTAATTATTTCATTCTCACCTTAGGAGAAATTTTTACTGTTATGCCTGACTTCACAGTCAGTTTCCTAGCTTAGGACAAATGGATGCTGTAGATTCCAGGTTGCTACGTTGTTAGCAACAGTTGGTCATTTCTCAGATTTCAGTTGATAATTCCTTTTCATGTATTCAGGTTCAGTATCTGGGGTGTTTAACTTTTTTAAACCAGAAATAGAAGAAAGCCTGGAAGGCAAGGTCATGGTTAACTCTCAGTTCTGCTTCATGGAACTTTCAAATCTTTCATACGCAATGGGCTGAGAAGAAAATGGGAATCAAGAGCACAGTGGTTAAAGCAACATCACAGGAAGTTGTTCTCCAGATCCTCTCAGGCAAGCTGTCTAAGTTCTGCCCTACTGACACTTGTTTTTGTTTTGACTCAAAGGAGAGTGAAACCCTTTCCCCAGGTATGAAACCAAACATAAGAAACAGGCACAGAACAGGAAGGGAAACCAATATTTCGGCATCCCATGAGCACACTCTAAGGAAAGAGCTACCTGAGAAGCCAGTATGTGGCCACAGACATATTTCCTTTCGTACTCCATTTTGAAAATACCTCTGAATTAGAACATGAGGGAAAACTAGGTGGGCAAAAATGCCTGCCTTGTGGATCTAGAGGAATCTAGTAGGTTCCACACTACTTGGAATACATTCAGGGCACTCTTCTTCAACACTTCTGGGACATGACTCACAAAACAATTGCTGCAGGCAGATAGATGTTATGTCTCCAGAGGAGCTAATGAGAGGGAGTTGGAGTATACTAAACCTTGTAAATCAGTGCTTAAAGGAAAATTTAGGAGGTGTTTTAACATCATGATATGATCACCAGAGAACACAGTGTTTCAGTATTTGTAGGTTCTTTTCAGTGCCCACACTAGGTATAAATCCCAGTAGATTTGTTCTCCTTATGATCCAAAGAAGTAGCCTGTTTGGCTGGGAGTCATCTAAGGTAGTCTACTGGCAAGGTAGGCAGGTTCTCTGCTTAGCTTGTAACCAGCATTTTGTCCTTCTCTGGACTTTGAGACTTTAGCAGGCTCTTCTTCCTTCTACAGGTCCTAAGTCCAGCACACGCTTTCAAAGGTAGTACCCCATAACTTTCCCATAAGGACTGTTGTCATGGGGCTGCTATTCTCTTCGGTCCCTACATTTCCCTGTCTCTCAGTCTGAGTGGATTCAGATCACATTCTCCACCTTTCTAAAGTGCTCTGTATGTTAGACTGAAGATTATGCCTGTCCAGCTGTAAATAGAATGAGGCAAAAAGAGGGGAAAAGAAAATTTACTGTTTTAGGCAAGACAGACTGAATAAGAGATGAAAATGAATGCAATGTGTTGGACTCTGGAATCTGCTGGACTCTTTCAAGGTCAAAAGTGAAAGTGACTTTTTTCACCACTATGGAGATGTACAAGGTGTTTTCTCTAATGCATTACACTTACAGCATTTGGAAATTCCTGAGTCCCTATTCTCTTCTGTAAATAACTTCAAGGAATAACTTCACAGAATATCCCATGGTGTTATTAAATAACCTGAAAAAAATGGTGTTAGATGTTTGAAAGGTGAGTCAGAGTGATGAATCTCTGAATGATGTACAACTCAAACTATGAGTTTGAGGAGACTTTGTTTATGTGGTTTTCTTCAGAATCATTGTTATCAAAACCAGATGAATAATTCTTTGTTTCTTAGCTTGCCATAGCCATGTCATAATTTACAAAGCTGTCATAGTTACCGTAATTATCTTTCTTGCCCAGATGTTGAGCTGACTTCGGTAGGCTTTTTTTTTTTTTGGGGGGGGGGTGGTTTGGGGAGGATCAGCTAAGAACATGATTTTGTTCTGGTACAGTTACTGGAATTCTAACATGAAGAGCTTTTACTTATGTATATGTAGCAGTTGCAGAATGCTAATGAAGCTATTAGCTGTGTAATATACTTTTTATTAATTCAGTCCTGTTTGAATTAACACCGAGTATTTGAAACAGAATATGACAAAAATTAGGAGGAGCAGCATCTATTTGCTAAATACTATTTTGCACTTTCAATTGGTTACTACTCGTAGGAGACATTTGAAAAAAAATCTCATGTTTTCAGAATGCTGCTAGAAAAGCTAGAGGTCATGACTTACCTATTTCCTAAAATACGTCCTGTAGAGGAGTGACTGTGTCAACATCTCCATGCCATATGCAGTCCAGATCATTTGTTAGCGAGTAAAACCCAGGAGAGTGAATGTTTGTGCTTTGATCAGAGGAATGACCAAAAGCAATTCAAACAAAACTACCTGAGAAAAGATGTGTACTGGATTTCCCTTGGTTTGGACTGAGATACATCACAGAGCATAAAACTTGTTCTCAAATAAAAACAGTTGCAGCAGATATTGGGTAGGTTTGTTTGAAATTTGATGGATTTGGATAAAAATCCATATACAGACATAACTGAATCATTAAAATGCCTGGGAAGATCTCTGCAATAAACAAGGCAATGGAAGGGAGTGAGCTGGTGCTAAATCTAAAACATTTCAAGGATCCTTAGTTCAAACCAAGACTGATCCAAAAACTGTGATCAATAGTCTTGGATTATACAAAAATACAGCCTTGCCAGGAAGAAGAGAAGAGAAGAGAAGAAGAAGAGAAGAGAAGAGAAGAGAAGAGAAGAGAAGAGAAGAGAAGAGAAGAGAAGAGAAGAAGAGAAGAGAAGAGAAGAGAAGAGAAGAGAAGAGAAGAGAAGAGAAGAGAAGAGAAGAGAAGAGAAGAGAAGAGAAGAGAAGAGAAGAGAAGAAGGAAAGGAGAAGAAAAAGAAGAGAAGTCAAGGCAAGACAAGGCAAGGCAAATCTTTAGCAGCTGGGTAACTGGGACAAAGGGTATGACCACTCTAAAAACAATGTTTGTTAGGATCTGTCTCTGGCCTAGAAGAAGAGAAAATGCATCCAGAGCAAGATTAGTACAGATAAAAGAGGCTCATAGAAAGTTAGAATACACTGTTCAAGTGGAATTTTAATTACTCCTACACTCATAGAAATTTGAACTTCAGAACTCAGCTGAATTCTAGGAAAAGAAACAAGTTTGGAAAAACAAGACAGCTTACCCATAAGTACTTAAGAACAAGTAATTACACTCAAGTCAGAGACAAGATGGGTCTGCTCAACAGGGAATAGAATAAAAAAATTTTATAAAGTACACTTCAAGCAAAGGGAACTCAAATGAAGCCACTAGCATCTATGATTGTTTCAGAAATTTGAGTGATGATTGATAATTGAGAGATTTATAGTCAAAGCATGTGTTTTGCTTAGAGTCCAGAATTACATCAATATTTCTTATCTTCTTTTTTGTATTTAATTTTGGAGACAGTTCCTGAAGTCTGATTTCAATTTTATTTTTCCTCTGTTTAAGGAAGACTGAATTTTACTGTTTTAAACTCTCTTTGGTCACTGATGTTCTGTATCACAATTTTAGGGTGATATTAATATCACATGAGGTCCTGGTTTTGTCATATGATTTACAGCTAAGTAATGAACGATTAAGTCATCTATTTCCCAGACACCTGATAAGAGTACCACAATACTGCATGTGTTCAACCCCAGGTAAAGAATTAGAAAGACAGATAATGCTAGGAGAATAAAAGATATGGAGACAAAACAAAGCCACAGCTGATCACAAATCTAATCACTTCTTCTGAAAGGGGAAAATTAAAAGGTGGCACAGATTCCTTTAATATGAACCAATAGATATAGTTTGTTTTCCAAAAACCCAGTTATTAACAATGATCTCTCAATCATTAGAATTAATATGCCAGTTTTTCTCTGCTTTTCAATCAGATTTTTAAATATATTTCTTTACATGAAATAGTGTGGCAAAATTATGAGGAAAATTCCTGTTACTTTTAAGGAAATACAAATCTGCAAGATTTTATTGTCTAAGTTATTAAAGGCAACTTTTAATCCTAGCTTAAAATATTTCAAAACAACTTAAAAAGCTAATTGCAGGTCCATAACTATTTCTTACGTTATTTCAAACAGTTCAGACACAAACCTTTCATGGTGCAGTGTAACCTGCTTCTCCTTCCATTGCCTGCAGCAGTTGAAGAAAACAAGGTGAAAGCCACACGGGGAATACCAACTGATTCAAGACTTCATTCAGTTATACAAGTGCACGAAAGTTGTATTGTTCTGACCCTTAAGTTCACTGCACAGAGGCTGGAAGAGGACCTTTGCAATCCTCTTTAAAAGACCTAAATTTCCAACACAGCATGAGCATGTCACAAAATTTTTACTTCCTTAAACTTGCTTTTACCTTGGGTAGTTTTGTCCAAAGCAGTAAAAGGTCTTTTGTATTGAGACAAACTAACCTCACAGCTTTAGCATTTGAGTCTGTTCAGAAAAGCCTCTTGAGTAAAAATGTATCCATAATTCTCAGCATTCACTAGTGGAGGAAAAGTTTTGAAGAAAAAAATCCAAACTCATAGTAACAGAGGTCCAGGATACCAACTCAGTATAACCAACCTGTTAACAAAGCTGACTAAGTGGCAGAAATAGATCATCACAGTTCTGCAGCATAAGTCACCTCAAAATGTAATAAAGACTTTACAAGAATTGTCTTCACAGATTGAACAAGATCATATCCTGGGCAGGTAAGAAGTGTACTAGACAAGAAAACACTAGTTTTAGGATGCTCCAGTACCCATAAGCCATTCTCCAGTGTTCTGTATATCTCTCCCCTTGTGCTTTCCCTTCAATCAATTCAAACATGGTCAAGGTCCTTTACCATTAAAATCAATAGGTGTTTTATCAGGAGAGCTAATCTTGCCTTCAGGCTTTCAATTTCTTTCTTTTTGTCTCCCTTATGTTTTGTTTCAAAGCACACAGTGCCAGTGCAACATCAGTCCATCTGTTCAAAAGTATTCTTTATGTAGTCTGATAGTACCGTTTTTAGAATTTCTAACCTATGAACATAAAACTGAAGCTACTGTAAAAGTAAGCTGAAAACAAAATGCATTTATTATGTGAAAATGTTTTCAACAATAATTGCGTTTTTATTTCTATTACATCTCTAATCTGAGGATCTCGAGATACTTTTACTTCTGATAAACACAAGAGGATCATGACTACTGATCTCTGACACACACAAATGTAGTTCCATAATCATATTCTTCCAGGTATTGATAATTCTTGAATTTGGGCATAGGAAAGTAAAAAGTGTAGAAAATATTCTTTTTAGTTACAACAAGAGCTACTGTTTGAAAACATATAAAAGATATATGGGTGAAATAACACAGAGCCCTGTGAATCCCAGAGAGCTTGGGTATGACCAACTGAGATATCAAATATACCAAAACTCTCGATATGAATGTTAGATTTAGGTGAGGAATAAATTAAGGTGTGGATCTGACTATTCTACACTACCAGCTGGAATAAACCCCTGAATCCTCAGAACACTGATCACAAATCTGTATTTTCATGTTTTTATTTAGCATACTCAGTATTATTTCCCTTTGAGTTTCCCTATGTGTATCACTCACAGAATAGAATTTTAGAATGGAAGTAGCCATTTCTTCCTGTTTCCTAGATTTTTTGACAAATTAAAGACTTTAACAGAAATTGTTCCCATGGAAATAGCTGTTTGCAATTTTTCATTAATTTTTGTCTGCATAACTGAAAAATTCCAGTCTCAAAATACAAAGTTTTTCTTACTTCTTGTCTTTGCAAATTTTCTAAACACTTTTTTCATGGTGATGGAACAGTCCCAGATCCCTGTACTCAAATGCCTCAGTGGTATTTCACTGGCTAATATGATGCAACATGTGGGTACTAACGTCTTTGATTCTTTGGTCCTATTATTTTAAAAAAGAGTAACACCAAAAAAAACCCCACAAAACCAAGTCTCCAGACTGTTTTTTATGACTATATGGTAGATTCAGAATTCACTAATTTTCATTGTGATACTGGTCAAAGTTATTTTCTTCCTGAAGAACATTAAAGGTGATTAAAAATAATAACATAAAATTACGAAGTTTTGCACTCACCTAGTAAACTGGATCAGTCTTAAGGGGTAGCACAGATGTGCTGGCTTTTTTGTTTTGTTTTGTTTGTTTTTGTTTTTTTTTTTATTTTTTTATTTGTGATTTGGGATGTTTTCTTTATTGAGTTGGGGTTTTGTTTGTTTGTTGTTATGGCATTTTNGGTTTTGTGTGTTTGTTTTTATGGCTTTTTTTTTTCCCTTTTTTTTTTTTTTTTTTTCCCTTTGGTTTGTTCGTTTTTCAGTAAGAGCAATTAACAATTGGTAATTTGTCAAGGGGCCTTGGGAAATTCCTCTTTCCAATAAGTAATCTGGGCTATTTTTGATCATGCTTCTCAGGCAAGTTTTGTTGTTGTTGTTGTTGTTGTTGTTGCTGCTGTTGTTGTTGTTTGTTTGTTTGTTTGTTTGTTTGTTTTTCCTCAGATGTGACTGAAGAACACAGTTATATACCAAACATTCCTTATTTAATGCAGGATAAAAACACCATAGTGGGATGTTGCTTGTATAAAACACCTCATCAACAGGAATGTCCCTGGAGTGAACACTCTGGGGCAGTTAGTCCAGGGATGCTGTACTCTAGAAGTACAGTCATGGCACTACTGTTGATATTATGATGTTAGAAGAAGTAGTCTTCATCAAACAGCATGGAGGTTGATTATCTGGGATATACAGATAGACACAAGTATTCTGTTTTAAACAAATGATAAGCCAAAGGTATGATTTTCTATCAGAATGTCTAGAAGGGAGTCAAAAGATGAGACAAAATACAAAAAAAACCTAAGACTATCACTGAATGTGGAGGGCTAGGATACTGGATGTGTGAGAGGATGCATGATGTTGCAATACAAAAGAAGTTAAGAATAGGATTTCTGTAAAAAATAAAAAATACTTTTAATATATAATTGAAGAAAATAATAGCTTGATCAATATAGCAGAACTGTATTATAAGTCTGAGTAACAGGAACACCAAATATTGGGAGAAAAATGTTAAAAAAGAGAAAGCCGAAATTGAAATATTTTCTCCATGACTACCTTAAGATACATGTGGCAAAGGACAATAAAGATGGAAATTTTAGTTTCATTCCCTTCCAGTGCAAGAAGGTGGAAGGGATCATGTAGGAAGTTAATTTGTTTGCCTTGATTGTGAACTACTTGTTTATTTATTCCTTCAGCCCTGGAGGGATTTTTTACAGCCTTAAGTGAGGCCTCAAAGCTGTGCACACAGAGGAAAAGGGGTTTAGTAATGTGATCTACAAAAAGGAATGGGCTGGGGGGAAGTTGCCTGAACTGTTCAGTAGGAAGCACTAAGAAAAAAGAAAGGTCTTAAATCTTTATATACTGTGTATGCTAGAAATATGGGACATCACTACTGAAAACTCAGAAATCTGAATCCGTGCTAAGTCTAGGTATGCAGGATCTTTCAGAATACATCTTTACATAATTGTAATGTTTTTGTGGATCTAGTCCATAGATAGACAATAGAAGCAAATTTAGAAGTTCTTAACTCAACAGGGCTATTGACTCAAAGAATAATTGTCACCCCTACATACTGTCCTGATCTGCCTCTGACCCTGTACTTTGTTCCCACATCATTAAAAGTTGGTAGAGAGTCTTATTTTAATCAGATTTGGTGAAATAAGAAAAGTCAGTACATCTCAAAAGAACTAAACAAAAGATTGCATCTATATATACCAAATATGTAGAGAGATAACACATTTGGTTGGACCAGAACTCCTACAAAGGCAAATGGTATGAGTTTGCACAGATAGTAATTCAATTTTATAGAGCTGTAAGCTATGAAAAAATGTAACAGAAAAGTTAATGGAAGCATTTAATAAAGGACAATGAGCAGGCACCACAAATCTAAGCAGGAATGATTATCAGAGAAATGTATGCAACAGTTCTCTCTGTACAGGAAGGATTCCTTAACTGCAGGACATTTAGTAATGTTATTATGCATCAAATGGCCCATACGCATTCTAACAAATCACCAGCAAGTTTATATTAACATTCATTTCATGATAGTTTTGAAAACTTCTGCAGGATTTGCAAGGATTCTTGGAGTCCAAAGTAGACGGTTTAGGTGCACATCTATTAGGGTGGCAGGTGTCTAATTGCCCTTTTTAAGCATGCTGAATTCTTTTGAGTCTGTAACCAGGTCGTTAATGAAGTTGTTGAGAAGAACTGGGCCATGGATGGAGCCCTGTGGACCTCCACTAATGACCAGTCACCAGCTTGATGTTACCCCATTCACTGTAACTCTTTGTGCTTGACCCATGAACCCATCACATAACATATTTATCCATCTGTATGCTAGACATTTTGTCCAGAATGATACTGGGAGAGACAGTATAAAAAGCTTTTCTGAAGTCCATAAAGATTGCATCTACTGGCTTTCCTTAATCAACCAGGTGAGTTAGTCTTCTGTAGAAAGAAATCAGGTTTGACAAGCAGGACTTTCTTCTTATGGCTGCTGGAGTTTTGGAATGGATTTCCCCAGTATAGTGCTCCCACTGAGACACCCAAACCATGAACTGTTTGCTCACTCCCCATTCCCCCTCTTTTTCCCTACAGTAGGATGGAGAGGAAAACTAGAGGCACAAAAGGTAAAGATTACATGTTGAGATAAGAACTAGAAGAAGCAATGGAATAAGAAAATGAACACTAACAGTACCTGCTACATTTTCAATAAAAAAATGTACAAGACAGGTGAAAGATTCACGTGCTGTTGTTCCCCACTGAACCAGTGCTACCCAACCTTTTCTGCTTCCTGTACTGCCACACTGGCAAAGAGGCTGGAGTTGCATGAGAAGCTGGGAGGAGGCACAGCCAGGACAGGTGACCCGAACTGACCAAACAAGATATTCAGTACCACATAACATCATCTTCAGTATATAAAGCTGAGGGGAAAGAAAAAGGGAAGAGAGGGAGGTTTGGAGTGATGCCATTTTTCTTCCCAAGTAACTGTTACACGTGGTGGGGTCCTGCTCTCCTGGAGATGGCTGAACACCTGCCTACACGTAGAAAGCAGTGAATTAAGTCTTTGGTTTGCTTTGCCTGTGAGTGTGTGCAGCTTTTGCTTTCCCTATTAAACTGTCTTTATCTCAAGCCACAAGTTTTCTAGTTTTTATCCTTCCGATTCCCTCCATGATCCTGCTGATGGGGAGTGAGCAAATGGCTGCTTGGTGACGGGTTGCTGGATAGACTTCAACCATGGCAGTAGTATAGGACTGCTAAAAGAGAATAGTAAGGGCTGATGGAAAATCCCTCCTTTCAGATTTTCCAAAGGAAATATATGTCACTAAAAGTTATAGCTCTGATAATATTGGAAAGTCTATCAACAAAAATTGCTCTTCCTATACGAAGCCTTACTGACTTCAGAGAAAGTCAAAGTGACCTCAAGAGGTCACTGACTCTATTCCTTACCCTAAAGCAGAAGCAACCATACCTTAAATAAACAGATTTTGCCTAACCTGCTCTTGAAAATTGCCAGTGGTTGAGGTTCTGTAATGTGTATGGACAATCTACTCCAGTGCTTAGTAACCCCTATGAGTAGAACGCTTTTCTAACATGTCTAAAAAGTTTTCCTTCCTATTATACATCATTTTTCTTTCCGCCCTGCATTAAACCACCCCCCTCCAACCCCTATGCTTTAACTTTTTACAGCTCTTTTCATATCTTCTCTCAGTTTTATCACTCAAACCCAAACAAACACAGTCATTTCAATCTTTCAAATGTCATCCCAGTTCCATTTGGGAAATGTTAAGTATGGCCTTCTCTATTATCTTCCTCTGGATTTCCTTCAAATGACTCACTGGGGAGGCCTTGGGCTTTTAGTGTCAGACTTCTATTGTCTGCTCATGGCTCGACAGAAACAGCACTGACCCTGGAGTAGATCAGCTCACTGAATCCAGGTCTTCTCCACAAAGGTCCTGATTTTCATAAAAGTGGGAGTTTATAAGTATTCATCATCCTTTATGGCAGATAATGTTCTGTGCATGTCAGTTCCTCCTGTAAACCCTGTGGGAGGTAGGGGAAGGAACTCAAAGGAGATGATCAAAGTATTGATGAACTGGATACTTTTTTGCTGGTACTCAGTCAAACATTAACTTTATAATGGGGGAGTTGGATTTTCCAGTGACATGGTACATCACCACCAAATCTTACCTGGCCATAAGGAATTTGTCCCTGCATTTTCAAGCTGGGTCTGTTCTAAAAATGTTAGCTTTTGATTCAGGATATTCCAACTAAGATAGAGTAATAATTTATAAACTCTTTAAACTGAAAAAATTTATTTCTTTTTGCTGCTCAAGACACACTCCTATCCTGTCATCACTTCTGGTTCAGCACGGCAGTTTCAAACAAAGTACATATCTACAGTGTTCAGCTTTCCTCTTAGGTGTAAAAAAAAAAAAAAAAAAAAAATTTTTTTTTAAAGGGAAAATATTCAATGCACTGGTAATGAAATGAAATGAAATGGCAGTGTTTTTCTCTTTCCTCTGTATTATAAGGAATGACATGCTTCTTTTCTTGCAAAAAACATATTATTTTCAGTAAACTAATTTGTTTTTAAAAATCACATGCTTATCACCATTCTGCTTCAGAAGTAGTATGAACATTAAATCCTTTATTATGTTTATTAGCAAAACAGAGGTAATGCACTTCAGAATAACAATTGCATACCAATGTATCTGTCTGGCTGACAGTTATACAGATGATTGTAACTGTGCATAAAAAGTGAATTCAGCTCTTGATAAGGGGTGTCTTTGACAGTGCAGGAATTTCTGGACTGAAGTAGGAAAATGTTATGTGAGTGAAATAATTTCTGATTTTGCATAAGTTGCCAGACATGTTTGCAAGTGTATGTTATTTAGCGATCCAAAATGAACTTACTGGAATGAGCCAACATTTTTTATGAGGCAATCCTCTAATTAGATGTCAAAAATGTAAAACAGCTTTTCATAGACCTTCAGATTAATTCACAATCCTTTAGGAAAAAAAATCATATTGTTCAGAATATGAATGTTTTCCTTATAGTTGGGCTGCCCTGGCAAGTGTAGACAGAAAACAGTTGCAAATAAACATATAAATTGGGTGAGAGACTGGAAGGAGCGAAATGGATTATGACACTCAGTTGCTGGTTATCTGAGGTGCCAATATTATAGGTCTTTACATAATGTCACTCCCCATAAACTGTTCACATACCTTGTTAAAATCCTTGTTTGTTCCCATCAATTATTTGAAAAAGTATTTCAGTACTTCCCTTCTACAATGCCCAGACATTTTTGTCTAACTGTCATTCTAAATGCAATGCACACATGTTGTCGACGTTCCTAGAAATGGCTCCTGTGGGACAAATTGGTTTTGACTCCTAAATGATCTTGGTCATGTTGTGTGTGACTGGTTGGGCTGGTAGTAGTGACATAATATCATGAACAAAGTATCTTTCCACATAGCAAAGGCCAAAAGAGTGTTTGACAGTCTATTTGTTCGTTTGTCTGTCTCATATTATTTGATTGCCTGACATCTGTGCTCATCTACAGAACTACCAAGGTTCCTGGGGGACACCAATGTATGTATTTCCCACTTTTATTGTGGAACAGGTTGCTGAATGGACTGCTATAAGCTGCCTCTGAGACACCTAGTTCTGAGCAAATAAATCTACTGCATGCTATTGCTTCAATGGCATGATTTTAGCCCTAGAGTATTTATTAAAAGAGAAATTTAAGAGTTTAAACCGTAACTGATGAAATTCATCAACAAACTTTATGTTGCTGTAAGGGTTTTAATTTGTGGATTAACTGATTTGTATCTTCAAAGTTTCATTGTTCTATCTGTTTGTCTAGTGATTGTTTTTTATCTTGTAAATAGACAAAACATATAAATTGATAAAAAGAAATATCTGAGTACTGAAAAAGGTATCTGTGTATACTTTTGTGTTATATGTGCCTAGCTACCTGGGTTTTTTCTGTCTGCTTGGTTCTTTTGATAGTGTTTGTGTATGGCCTTTCACCATTAGCATTTGAAGATTTTTCAGCATCAACTTTAAAATGAAATCATAGGTAATTTGTCTTAGAATGCATGCTGAGAAGTAATCAATTGTACTATCCCATTATTGATGGTATTTTGAAACTCTTCCAGAAGAAATCTTTGCCTTGTTCTGGAGTTCTTTCTGGTGGGATTGATTTATGCTAAATATATGTCCTTGGATTCCACAAAAGCTGCATTTTAGTGGTTGGCCTCTTAACTATCCTTTATTGGCAGTAATAATAATTAAAAAAAAAAAAAAAAGTATAATGTTGCTCCTGAAAATATTAGACCCATTAGCAGAATTTAATTATTCTGATAAGTACAACAGAGCAATTAATAAGACACTGTAGTGACATCAAACACCACCCACAAAACAGGAACATTTTGTTATATTTCCATGCAGATTTCACAGACTGAAGCCTTGTTTGTGATAAGAAAAATATTGAACACAATATGAAGCAAAAACGATTTCAAACTAAGACAGTCAATCTAATTTGTGAAACACAGTGATATAGTAAAATATTGTATTCTTCTTAAATTATTTTTTATGTAAATTCCATTAGTCCCATAGCAGAAAAATTTTCAGAGGCAAGACAGGCCTTTATAAGCTTCAGGTTTAGGTTTCCTTCTTTAAAGGTTGAATACCAATGAACTCCTTAAAAAAAAAAATCAGTATGACAAAGCATATGCATGCAGAATGGTTTATTGGAGTAGCAGTGCAACTATGCTTAAAAATGTAAAGACATCTCTGGGGAGACAAACCTGGGCCAGAAGTGAAAAGGAGCACAACTGTTAAATATTTTCAAGTGTTTAATGTAGCCTCTCATTTGAAACTGAACAAGCTAAATTATTTATTGAAAAATCTAATTAGTAAGTGTAGCTCTTAAAACTTGGTTTCACTCTTTCTTAAATGACCCATATAACTCTCATGAAACAGGACATTAGAATAATTCTGAAGACTGCAGAAATTTCTAGGAAGTATTAAAGTAGCAATTTCATCTGTACATGTAATAACAGCTGCATTATTTTCCTCTGATTTACATTGTGGGGGAAACAATAAATTTTGTATATTAAAAGACATTAAAAAAAAAAGTTCTCTTTTTCCATAAATTCTCAGTCTTTTTGCAATTCAGGAAGCACAAAACACCTCCAAGAAACCAATACTATGCACCACAGTCTTGGTTTCCTCTCCTATTTATGTTTCAATATCAAGTACTGTTTTTTTTCTGTCTATAATTTGTTGGGAGAAGTTTCTTTCTTTCTGAAAGCATGCAGACAAATACAGCAATGGACAGCTTTTACTGGTGAGTGACTTGGTCTTCCCAAAGGTGCTGTTGTGTGTGCAATGCCAGTAAAAGTGAGAATAAACCATTATTAGTCATGATACCTGGAACTATTTAGTATTACTTGACAGAGGATTAGAAGAGTGCTTAAAGAAGGTTACTTTCTTCATGAGAACTGGGCTTGATATGCTGCCTTTTCCACTACCTTTTCTTAGTTCCTGGGGGGAAGATTATGATACACATGTCCATGTGTGTATGTGTTGGTGTGTATGGAGGAGAGAAAGTGAGGAAAAACGATAAAAACCAATTAGTTGGAAGAAGTGAGTTCTGGGAAAGAATCTGAAATAGCTATAAAAGCTTAAGTGGTCAACCAGAGTTTTTTCCTATATTCTGTTGAATGCATCATTTAAGGCATTAATCACCAATGAGATAATAAGAAAAAGGGAAGAGAATAATGACTGATCATATTTAAATCACTGAGTCACAGTCAAACATCATTGCCACCAGTAAGTTACTGATTCAACAAAATATTGAATATCCAAATATGTAGAGAGGCAATGGTATTATTTACAAAAGTAATTTTTTTTTTTGGTGCTATTAGAAGTTCATCTGTTATAATGATATAATGTCTACCCTTATTAGCAATCTGAATTGGATTTTCCCCACAGTTATAGGAAGCCCTTTTACCAGAACAGATTAAAAAACTGCAAACAAAGATTCTGCAGCTTAAAAATGTAAATAATTGCATCTCTCAAAAATTATAAACCCGAAGGGTTTGAATCATCAGCTCTTTTACAGCTGTGAGAGGGAGACACAGTGTGGGGACTCAGGTCCCTGTCATGCCTCATGGAGACCTGGAGGCCTGGGGAGTGTGCTGGGAATGCAATGAAGTGTTTTGAAGTCTGGCAGCATCTGCAAAAGGCTCTTTCAGAGGGAAAGTGTGGCAGAATGAGGCATGGATTCCTGCTAGGAGTGACAAGAATCACTTTAATGCTAATTGTCCAGGGTTATATATGATAGGTCACATCCAGAAGGAGCTAAGTAGTCTGAGCAAAACCAGCCACACACTCTCAGCCACATGTACACAGACCCTGATGTTCCAAGGGGCTTATCTCCACCCATGAGTTATGGCACAGGCTGTTGCTATCTGTACAGCTCTCACACACGGCACTCTCTCAGGCTGCATGCTCAAAGACTAGCTCTGTCCTTCGTCAGTAAATCAAAGCTTTAGACAACACAACGAGCAATTAGTCAGACCATTCCCAGGTCTTTTGTTTTTCTTCTTTCTTGTACTCATGCTTGCTTCGCGCTGCACCCGACAGGACAGTAGCTGGAATTTAGAACAGGTCATGTCCCTATGTCCCTTGTCTTCAGTGCCTGTTAAACACAGGTCTCCTTAGATGCTGGTATAACATAGTCAATGAATTGGGGGTGGGGTACCTAGTGCTGGAGGATTAGAAAGGAAGTCCTCCAGCACCTGACCCCTTTTTGTGCTTGCATGTAGCTTTTCACAGCCTATCCTACTGCTGCTCATAAGAGGAGAAGAGAAGCCATCCTTGGGCATGGATGGATTGAGAAGGGGAGGGAGCACAAGCCATCACTATACAGAAATACAGAAAGAACAAGTAGACAGCTCCTGCAGCACTTGGAGGAAATATAACTGCATAAGAATCTAGAAACTGACTTTTCAGGGTGAATATATTTACTTCTAAAAGCCAGATTGGAAAATATTAACAGGTGAAGATGTGCTTTCAGCATGCTAATGCCAATGGGCTGTGCTACAGACCACCATTTATTTCTGTTCCCCTGTTGTTAGGTATTGCAGGTGTACTCCTATGCTTCCATTTTCATATCCTGCCTGTAACATAATTTATCTGGTTTTATCTCATTAGTTTTTTAATATTAGTCCCAGGAAATGCATTAACTGTCTTGCTGGTTTAATATTTCCTCCTTGCTACAGGAAGATAGTTTCCAATATTTTCTGCAAAGATTAAAACAGTCAGTAGAAGTGCTTGTCTTTCTCATATTTATTAAGGGACAGTATTTAACTCATCAGTACAGTGCTGGCAGTTTTTCCTAGAAATACATCTTCCATTTGGGAAATCCTAACCTCTAGTACAATAAATGAAATGACAACCACCACAAAACATGATACATACCAAGTGAGGGAAAATTATAAGAGGCCAGCTTTTGTTTTTATGTTATGGAGACAGGCTGTAATTATTAACAGCTTCTAAATCACACTGAAAGCTTATTATGCCGAGTTAGTTACAATGTAGTTCACTTTTCATTCTCTCCAGAAATGCAGTAAACCAGATACTAAAGGATCCATTCTTTCAAGTGCGCTGGGGAAATGTAAGAAAGAAAGTGAAAGGGCTTATGGTTATTAGCAGTAGTATTGACATTTAAGAATTCAAGACTCTCTCTGAGGATCTGAACCTGTGTCAAATGTGAAAGGAAAGAGGTTTGTGAAATAATTTCATCCCTATAATGAAATTGCTGACATGAAATCTCCCAGCTGCTGAATTATTTAGAGGAGGAAAAAGAAGTAAGTAAAATCTTTTGCCTCCTAAAATAATTGTTTCTGTATTTTCTGTTTGCATATTTGTTTTCTGGAAACATTTTATATCCACAGAGTCCAGGTGAATTTTCACCAGGTATAGGCTTTTAAGAGTTTCTTTTATGAAGTAAGTCATATAGAAGGAAAATAATGAAGGTAGCCAACAGATTAAACTTGAAATACGATGCCCAGTAGCAGCAACCACTGCATCTTTTTTGGCATGTATGTTTTATGTTAAGGAGACCTCTAAGGAGTTTTCATATTGACCAACCTGGGTGTCTCCCTTTTTGAACTCACATAGGCCAAGTGAACCTCACTATAGGACTTTCAAACAAAAAATTAAGTCTGAGTCCAGACTAGAGTAAGCTGAAATGTCAGAGCAGAGCTCACTTTTAAATGTCTATTTTTTGAATGCCTCTTTCATTTAGTCAGATTTTGTCTAAGTGTAGTTTGTGAGTGTAATTTCTTTGCATTGATGGGGTTATAATACAGAGAAAGCTTGCAGAAGGCTTTTTCTCCAGATTTGGAAACTGACGTCACTGCAGGCACACGTTTAAGAAATTACCTAATTCGATCAGGACAATGACTAAACACCTTTTGCTATGAGACCCATTTTACACTTAATGTAACACTGAGGATAACAATCACTTCTGCCCTTATGTCTTTGCACATAGATATTGGATTTGCATTTTGTTTGTGTTCAAATGGCAGTATTTATGACTCCCTCGATTCTTCATTTTCCTCCATCTCATTATGCTAATAAATTTCTTCAGTGAGGTACAAATATTTTCTAATACAGTTTTAGATCTCCTGTGCAGCATTAAACCTTTACAACCTGCCCCCCTCAAACTTTCAGCTTTTTAGCTTCAAGACCTAATTCCTCAACTGTCTGCTGGTTATTAAGCATGACTACACATCTAACTCACATTGTGCCATTTCTTTCTCCTAGTGGTTATCCACCGAAATGTCAATGGAGCTGTAGGAAACAATGACCAATAAACACTTCTGGGAATACAAAAAGAATACAGATATTTACATGGGATTCAGTATTCACAGAAGATAAAGTTAACTCTTGGCAGAATGCTGGCAGCCAAGGTGATTTTGCTAAGTATGACTCCATCTACTCAAAAGGAAATAGTACACTGTCATGGAAGATTGCAAAACATTGATGACCAATCAGTTGCCACTTCTGACAAGTTACATATAGTAGTTTTATTAATTACAGCAGTAAAAATGATGCTTAATAGACTTCTGATATTCCTTTGGTGTGAAGGTGAGGAGCAGAAAAGGCCTTGTTGATATTTAAGCAATGCTCAGCTATAGCTAAAACATTCCCACATTATCAATTCTGTTTCCAGCACAAATGTAAAACATAGCCCCATACTAGGTAATGTAGAGAAAATTAACTCTACTCCAGCCGAACCCATCACATAGGTATTTTCCTTAAGTCAAAGCAATAGTGGGGTTCAAAGACGCATTCTGAAGAAGCTACAGTGAGTAAACCATTCACTGTGCGATCTGAGCTGATATGGAAAACAAGGAGGCAGAGATTACAAAAAAAATTAGCATTCTTCTCAATTAGTCTGGCCTGTAAATAAACCACAGAAGTTCTTGTTGTAATTAGGGCCTAAAAAATCTATTATTATGTTTAAAGGTTTGGTGATGATTCTGTCTTTCAGTCAGAGGTTAGGATAAAAAAAGAAATGTTTTCTTTAGATGGAGATCTGTAAATTCAGAAGAAGACTTTAGAATGAGACTCAATGTGGTGACCCAGATGCCCTTTCCAGTCCTGTTTGGTTAGGTAGTTTTAAACAAATAATTGCCCTCCCACCAAAAAATTCTTTGTTCTGTGGAATTAAAGACAGTTACTTGAGAATGTGCCTAATTCTCATGTTGCAGATGAGGGCCATTTATTAAGTCTGAAAAGTCTTTAACAAATCTAAAAGGCTCTAGTGGAACTGAGACAACCAGGAAGCATTTCATTTCATGCTCAGGTATATTGAAAATGATAATGTACGGGAAAATTTAAACTGCTACACTTTTTCTTCCTGTTATTTAACTACTGTACTGTGAACATGAGAGAGATTATTCAGGAACCATTACTTAATATCAGTGTGCAGCCTCACATCACCACTTGGCTTTTTCACAATGTCTGAAGTGGTGAAGGTTATTCAAGTAGGCCAGTCATTACCATCTCTTTTTCATCTAAGTGATATGCCAGGGTAATACAGTGTAACAGCTGCCTCACCCCTGTTTTAATCATTATTTGATGTTGCATGAAGTCATAGTAACAAGAAGTCCGGGTTCAATATCTGTTGGCTTCCTCATAGCACACTAAGTGGCTGATGATTTTTAGCTGTTAGAAGTCCTTCTTTCCTTTTTCTCCCATGAACTAGTTTTTTAGAGTCTCTTGCCTAAGCACTTTGTGGTTTGGGACATTGGCATTTCCAGCTTCATGTGAGATCTGATGTGACTGTTTATAATGTAGATCTGGCTTTGTATCTGAACGGGTGGCCTAAAATTAATTTTTAATGAGTAAAATGAAATATGCACTTTTAAAATGAAATTCATCTCAGGATAGAGCAGCTAAGATGAAACATGCCCTAAAACTACCCATATACATATTTTATATCGTCAATTACAAGAACCTTTGGCAATGAGGTCAGAGGTAGAAATCTATAGCCCAGGTATCTAAAGTGATGTCTATCTAAACCACACAAAACATGTATCTGTGAAGCTTAATACATAGGTTGCTCTAATGCCTCTGAATTCCATCAGAACCTTCTGACATCCTTGGATGTGTCTTCCATCTGGGTGTGTGGTCTCATGTCTAAGAGCTTTTGGGTTTTTACCACCAAATGACATCAGACCTCATCTTAATCAAGGGACAGACCTTTGACTCTGGTACTTCTGTGGACACTTTGCATTTTGCCCTTTTCAGATTTTTAACCACTCCTTTCTTAGAGCTCAGAACAAAGAAACCTCCTACAGACTGAGAACTAACAGCTGAAAGACCGGAGGAAAGTGCAGTCTCTGCGCCCATTTGTTCAACCGTGGCCTCTGGGAACTTCAAAGAGATCCCCTTCCCTCAGCAGGAGGTTCTGAAGCACCACCCATTTATTTAAAAATGGTCTTCTTTTTGAGGCTGTATCACAGCTCCATGCTAGGCAAAGCTGCCTCTTTGTATTCTTGACTGCATTTCACTTGATTCTCATTAGGGAAATCCCCATTAAACTGAACAAAGCAATGATGGCTCAGAAATTACACTTTCTGCCTCTTTCTGGCATGCCACCTTTTGCTTTTAGTACTTGGACTTACACAATTGATTGAGACATACACGATCAAAAGCTCTTGGTGAGAAGCTGGGACACCTCTGTTATATCAGGCAGGTTCCCCAAAAACAGCATAATCAAGATGCCAGTTTATTTTTTGTTCTTGAAAGGTGGTCCCTTTGGTGCAGTACTGCAATTGTTTATGTAGTGGTTCATACTATATCCATTATCTTAATTGGGAACATATGGACAGAAGGCTTGTACTTTAACAAACTTTTGTGATTACTGTGTTAGCAGGAGTTAAAAGAAAAACACCACTGAAACAAATTGTAAGTGCTGGAATATTACATGTAACGTTTTCATGTATTTTCCATATGAAATACACACACCATCATTCTGGGGTTTGTTAGGGTATGATTTCAAAATTGAATTTTTACAAAAAATTAGCAGGTTTTCTCAGATATATCAAATCTACAGAACTGATACGGCTGCTTAATTGCTGTTTTCTGCCATACTAACATCTATAAAATAAACAGCATGACCACAGATTTGCTCTTCATTATAGCCTAAACAAAACAATAATGTATGTGAGACTCAGAAGTTTAAAGCTAATTTTGTAATTTTCTTCAGTATTAATGCATTCCATCAGGCTTCACAACTACTTGGATCAAGTTTACATTTATATGTTTACACTGTAGCTCAGTAGTTAATGCGGTTTCAATCTGTGATGGAGAATATTAGTAAATGTTATTCTCTGGTGTTTCATTGCTAATCCTCTGTATAAGACATACCAAATATGCTATAGCATTTCTAGGGGAAACTTACTTCTACAGTTCTGTAAGCATTTTTATTCTAATCTAATACTTCTCTTTCAATTATTTTACTTTTCTGATACATTATCTTTTGAATTTACTTTTCCAAGTCTTAAGTAGCTTTTCATTGTAGTTATTCTGAGTTTGAAAGGTTCTGCTATTTTTAATGCAAGAAAAGAAAAATAATGGGCATTAATTGTAAAAAATATTGTTCCATTATTGAATAAACTCTTACAATGCCTTTCCAGAACACTGATGCAGGAGTCATTTGTATGACTAGTTGTTTCTCAGACATACTGAGAAATTCACATGCTACATTAGATTCCAGGGATCTCCTGCTTGATCACGAGAGACGCATTGTTCCATCCAGCAAAGAGAGGCAGTGATGTAAGTGGGGAATAAAGGGCAAAAACTTTATACTGTTGAAGAAAATGGACAAAAGGGTAAATATTTAGCTACGCTGGCCTAGTTGATTCAACCCAAAAGGGCAGGAGAACTGGAAACCTTCAAATGACAGTTTCTATTGACCAAAGCAATAGTATAATCTCATTAAAAGGAATGGCACAGGAAGATGCAAAGCTGCCCGGGGGCTCCTAACTGTTCTAGCACTATTGGTTCACCCTTTATTTAACACCACCATTAGAAAGCCTAATGGACTGTTTATATCACACTATTAGACATCTGGCAAGATCTTTAGTAATTGGAGTGTGATATATAGTAATGGTCTATTGTATGCTTGGTGCTACCTACAATCAGGTCAGTGCTGAATATTTATTTACTGCATATTCCAGATATAAAGGCAGAGGCGATGGAGCTGTTAGAGATAAACATTAGGGTGGAAACAGATTTTCCTGGGGCCACAGAAGCTGAAACATTAGCTGCTTGTTTTATCTGGACATTTTTTTTACACAGCATGGTGAGTTATTTGATAATATCAGCTTGAGGCTATGCTTAGATCATGTTTCCTCAGAACACTGTCTGGCTGTGCCAGACAGAAGTGTCATTAAATATATATTACAAATGCTTCAACAAATTAGATAATTAATTACGATTCATTTCTATAGGAGAGGCCATTTGATATTACCATTCTTTTAATGGTAGATTAGGTTTGATGGCATTGTATTATATTTTTTCTGACCCATTAAAGCCTATTACTGACTTTGGAGAAAACATACTTAAAAGCAGGGGGTTTTATCATGTTTCAAATGCATTTCTGAAGTGGAAAAGACATTAGCAATGTTAAATTTTCTTGCACTTCTTCTGGAAAATAAATATTGAATTTGTATGACTGAAGACAAATCAATAAAACTCTTGCGGAGCAATTTAATAATAATAAAAAAAAAGGAAGAAAACACTCTCTCCACTCCACAGTCCTCATTTTTATCAGGCTAGTCTTTGTGACTCTCTAGAGTATGAGCACATTGTAGGCTTAGCTGACTGTTTATACTTGCTATAGCAATGTAATGCAAATAAACAAAATATGAAGGTCATCTAATCCCCACATCTGCCCACAATTCTAAACTCCCAAACAGTAGTTAATATTTGTTTTCTGATTTTTGTAATGAAATGAAATAATGGTGCATACACAGCAGAAAAATTCCCATAAGGGCATGATCATGTTCTTGATGCCCATCTCCATGGTATGGGGCTGTGGGGTTGTGTTGCTGCAGGAGACGGTCTGGGGCTGTTTCTTCTGCAGGGTGGAAAAGCAGTTGTATTCATTTGGGGAAGACCAAGGCAGGCTGCCAGCACTGCTGGCTGATAGTCAAGAAGACAAGATCCGGTGGAAGAGCCCCTACTTAGTCTTCTTACGTAAGTGGACGGAATCTCCTATCTGTTAAGAAGTGAAGCAAGGGACTGTAGAGTTTTTCAATTTATCTTTGATATAACAAGGCAACGCCTGTGCAGAACAATAGATTGCCTTTGGATACTGTATTTTGACATCAGTGAGGGATACAACTTGGAGAAACTGATTCTTCTTTCAGAGCAATTTAATCTCATATCCTGTCATAAGATTTCAGCTGATAGATATGCAAGTCATAAATAATTAAAAGGTCATGTACGCCTAGAAATTCCTGAAGTGTAGCATCTATGGGGATTTTGTCTAGAAATAAAGCAAAGAAATGAAAATGATTCTCCTGAAACTGAAAAATAGACTTTTTCAGTAATCAATGAGCTGGAGAAATCAATACCGAATTTAAAGAAGAAAAATCAATAACACTTAAAACATGTGGCTCCTATTTTGCGTAGGTTATCCTACTATAATGTTTTCTCATCCTGTGGCTTGGAAAATTCCCACATGTTTGCACAAAAGTTCTCTTCCATCAACAGTGTCCAATTCCCTTCTCCAGCTGTATTATTGAGGTACTATGGATATGGATTGGGAAAAAGGTGAGAAAAAAACACACACCTTTGCCTCCATTTCTGCCACAAATTATAAAGGAGAGTTGTTCAGGTTTTTTTGTAACAGTCATGCTTCATAATGATTATTCCATCCCTTCATAATAGTGTAGTATGAAGGGTTTATTGCTTATTAATTCCTTTTTACTGAAATATTAACATCAAAATACAATTTACTCATCAATAATTTTTCTAATATTACAATAAAATTAAAAACATTAAATAGCTGCACAAAATTATAATTAATAAAGCAAAGTTAGAGAAGGATTTTACAATTACAAATTACTGAGAAATAAAATAGTATGAAAAGCAAGGCACTTCATAAAGATGAGAAAGTGCCTACTGTCCATAAGAAAAGAGAGAAATTGAAAATAGAAATCAAATTAACTTTAATATGTTCTCAGTGAATATGTGTAACTGAGAGTTTCAGCAAGAACTTAGTTCCATTTGCCACACAATCTGATGGCACTGAGCAAATGGAAATAACTGCAGGTTTATGAGCTTTCTTTGCTACAGCTCATCAGCACAGAGAAAATTTTATTGTGGCTCTAAGTAACATGAACTGAAGCTAATAGGATGGCTTAAAAACCAATTGCAATTGAGATACATTTGCCCCTCCGTAAAAATATCAGTGTGTTCATTTTTGCCTTATAAACATTTTACTCAAAATCATTAATTGTTATTGACAACTGAAGGGGTGGAGAGTGGAAAATTTCTTACACAGCTCATTACAACCACAATTAAAAAAAAAAAAATTAAAAAAAAATTCATATATCCATTACCAGAGACTGATAGAATCAATTCATTTCAAGGTTAATGTAAAATCCAAAGCAATTCACTAAAACTTCACTCACAGTGCAACTTGTTTCTATCTAATGGTTGTCTTCCCTGTGAAACATCTTGTAAAGCATATGCTGCATCAAGGTATAGAACTTCTCAACCTTCTGGATAAACAGTTCTCAGACATGTTGCTCTCGTCAGGGTAGAGTGGGTCAATTATTCATAATAATATAGAGTTGTCATAAGGAGTCTCCAAGAGAGATTTAGAAATTATTTTCCAATTCTTGAAATGAAACTAGGAACTCAAAAGGCTCATAACTGTTTTCAAAATAAGGCATTTATTAATAAAAGTTTAGTTTGATATATAGAATAAATGACAGACCTAAACATTTTCATATGCACTTTGCAGCATATATCTAAAGAGTAGAAGTACACAAAAGAATGGAGAGGGTCAAGGAGCTGTGAAACTGTGGTACTAAAATATGAGAAGCTTTTTGAAGGATTTGTGTTTGATTAATGTGGAAAAATTATTCCAAGTCAGTGCCAATACCTGCTAATCCACTGCTATTATAAGCAAGTAAACATATTGATTCCTTAATATTTTTATTCTGTCCATTCCTCTTAATCCATTGTCCATTACCACTTAATCTTTCTCTATCTCAATTCACAATCGTAAAATGCAGCTTCTTTCTTCCTTTTTGTCTCTGCCCCTGTTCTATCTCATCTTTTAAGGTTTCAGTTCTTTAGTTCTTTAGTCTGCTTTTTACTAGGAGTTCACCACCTTGGATTTCTTTTAGCTTTTGGGTAATTTTTTCTGTGTCTGATAACTTTAAAATTGATAGTTATATGCTTACCAGTGCAAGGCAACCTATAAACCTTCTTTATTGCACTGTCTTAATGACCAAGCATAGAATCATAGAATCACTGTATGGATTTTGTTGAATGGTACTCCAGTTACAAGGTGATGAGGTGTTTTGGAGGGTGAGGCAGTGCTCCCAGTTGTCTCTTCACTCAGAGAAGCTGGGATTTTGTGTATCTTCATGTGCTGCTGCCAACAGAACTCGCACAAAGTTTTGAAGATGGTTATGATGCAAATAGAAGTCAATCGTAGTTACACAGCACAATAGCAACAGAGTAATGTACACCTGGAGACATGACTGGTATTAATGACAGCACCTACTCAAACCATTGTTGGAACCCACCCAAAGTCATGTTCCTGTGCTGGTCACTGAAGATGTCTTGCCATTTCTTTTGAAGCATGTATACTAGTCCAAGGATTAGTATGAAGACAGCTTTTGATGTATTCTCTGTGCTACTACTTTATATGTCTTCCTCATTACCTGTCTTACACTTTCTTAGCTAATATTCAGTAATTAATGACAGAGTCACAAGAGTTAACAGGCTGTGACTGAAATGTTCTCTCAGTGATGGCAATTAGTTGCCATTGTTCATGTTCATGTTCATGAACATTGTTCATGTTTTACCTGCAATGAAGATGTTGTACTTTTGCCATAACTACATCTTAATCTTATCATTCCTGCCCCTGCAGTTCCAAAGTAAGACCTCTGCAATAGACTTTACACAGACTCTGCTATTGACATACCTGGAAAAATGTCCAGATTATACTCTTATGAGATGAAAGATTCTGGAGACACTTGATTACAAATTTTTGCAAAAGGGTAAGTAAAAGGAAATTGAAGACCGTTAATGTCGAGGTAATGAATATTTATAACAGTATTAGACTTTAGCAGTGTAGTCCCTCTAAAACATATACATTTATTATTAATGATTAAAGAAGTAATCCCTGTTTTCATTCAATGAGGCACATCTCCACTCTTCATTTTTCAAAGAAATGTTTGAAAATGTGAATCAAGCGTAATAAAGGGGATGTCACTTGCCTGAGTCCACAGAGGCTGAAATAATAGCCCTGACATAGACAACACGAACCAGGCAGCACAGAACAACACTAACTGCAAAGGATGTGATTTACAGCTTTCATGATGCTGACAACCTTGGACTGGATGACAGACTAAGTGCACATCCAAACTGGATTTCTCAACATGGAATTCTCTAGATTAAAGCACATGTGTATGGAAAAAAGATGACTGTCTGAATCTAACTTGACCTGGGAGCAGAATCTTGCATGAATACTCGTCCCTTTCTCTTTCTCTTACCTCTTTCTTGACATAGAGTTGCTCAGCTTTTCCGGTTTCCCAGGGATTGCTGACTGTTTTAGAAACGAGAAAAACATGTTTAGAGATGTCCAATTTTTGTTTTTCAGATTCATAGATAATATGTTCAGTACAGGTCTGAATTATTTTGTTCTTTTTGTTTATTGTAGAAAAGGTTCCTCACACAGACTGATTTTGACTGTTTCGGTCATTGACATTCAGCACATAAACTGTTCTTTCTTCTGATTCCCAAGTTTATCTGTGCACATGAACTCTACACATAACATGTGTTAATGTGAGAATTATATATGAAGTCTTTGTCTGCTAGTTGGGCAGTACCCTTTAACTGGGAGTAAGGCCTATTTATCTGTAATTGGATTGCAATAACAAGAGGGAGTCTAATAAACCATTCTGCAAAACGTGGTGGTGCAGCTGTGACCAGTACAGCACAGCAGACATATTTATATATTTATAGGGATCTTTCCTTCTTGCTTAAGAAGGTTTTAAATTTCTGGTTGCATGTACTCAGAACTATATACTAGAACTGCAGCATACTTCACAGGCCAAAAAGTTAGACCATAACAACCATAGAACCAAATCTCTTTCTCTACCAGAGCAAGACAGATAAGATTAAATGTAGTGTCCTGATGACGTTGTGCACAAGGTACCAGCCATAGTATGATGGGATTGCATTTACTGCTTGAGATACAAGAAAAAATAAGAGAAACAACACAGTTTATCTGACAAGAAAACTGAGTTATATCAGCTAATTTATACTAATACACACTTACATCACCTGTCATGAGCATTCTACTTGGATGTTTGACAATAACATTTGTTGAAATTACATAGAAGAGCCTGCAGGAGAAGTTTCAAAAAAGATCTTAGCCAAAGAATGTGAATTCCAAGGAGATTGCTTGGTAGATTGATCTTTCATTCAATAAACTATGCTACTTCACCTAATAAAAATCAGAAAATTGAGCTTGGGGTGGAGGGAAGCATAAAATGCAATGGCCTGAGAAGCAAGTTGTATGCAAGTTGGTCCCAGCTAAATGAGAAAATGCATTTTTCTGCTGTTTTTTTTGTAAGGAATATTTCACATTTTTATATATTATTTATGGGCATCTGGCAGAAGATGACAGAAAGTTAAACACTATGCTTAGAGGCAAGATATTATTCAGTTGGGGTTTATGTTATGTGTGGGTGGTATTTTAGTTTTAATGTGCTTTTAACATCAATGGAGCCCCCAGGATTCACATAGAAAAATAGGCTTCTCCTTTTCTTCAGCATTTGGTTACCCCTATCTCTATGCTAAACTAGATCAAAAGAAGACATAAGTTGACTTAACTTCTTTAATATTATTTATAGTAATTGAAGCATATTGTTTTCTTCTGGATAAACCTTCTTACTCTGTCACTTATCAATCTTTAACAGCTTTTCCCACTCTTCTGAAATCAGAGTCTGTTTCACGTTAAAAAAGGTTTGTGCACTTTAAAATCCAATTCAAATTCTCATAGATCAAAAAAACACAATCTAAATTACATTTTTAAGAGAAATGTCACACTTCCATATTAAGGAAGAACCTGTGCTGAGTTTTATTTGGGGATTTGAAATGAATACATATTCCTTTTACAGTTCAGCATAATATGGCTGAACTGTGACCTTTTAAGTGTTTGCTATTCTACTTTTACCATGCTACAGTTCTTAAGATCTGTTTACGTCTTAGTAAGTTTTGGTTTTCCTACTAGGTTTCTTGCTCTTAGCTCCTTGAATGTAAAATAGGTTCTTGGAGAGAAGGTATGATATCTTAAGAAGTATGATATCTTAAACTTTCACTTCATTCTGAGTGTCCCTGTAAATAAACAAGATTATAATACTTAAATTACACAGTTTGAGAATAATTGCTCTCCTTCACTAATTTTTCAATAAATATAATTTATTATATTATATTATTCTATAATTTGCTATGTAAAGTCATAAAAAGCTTCCTGCATTAAATAAGTTTGCCAGAAGTGCAGAAGATAACTTTGTGAAAGTAACACCAAATTAATAACAAAATATCAAAACTGTACAATTTTTGCATTTAACCTACATTTTGGTTTCAATTCCATTATCCATGCAAGAGGAGGAAACTCATATTGAGTAGGGAAGAACACAGGAGAAGCTAGAAGTTGGGTCCATCCTTTAAGACACTTCAGTGAGCAATATAAATAATTCTTATTCATGAAGACAGGTTAAAATTGACACATGGAAAGACTGACACCAGTGACCTGTTGAGATGTTTCTTCTTGAACAGGATTCAAAGATCTCATGGAGTTGATTCCAGTATACTGACACTGGGGATGAAGAGGTGAGAAACTGTTTCATAAGTGTAAATAGTAATTTTTTCCTTGGCATTGGAAAGCTTCTGGCTTAGAGTGAAACTTTCATGCACTTCAGAAGACAATCAAAACAACTCCATGAAGCAAAACTTTGGGAAACATTTCATCTATCATTTTGAAATGTGGTGATAAATTTTAAGTAAGGCTATTCAATTTGCTCTCTGATTCTCAGTGGTGAAGTTCTTCAATATTAATGGCTATGTTGCACTTTGTGATAGATATTTAACAGCAGAGGACATGTTCTTGGAACAGTAAGTTAGTCATCCGAGCTTTTGGTTATTGTGAGTCTTATTTTCAATGGTAAGTTCTTTCTTTGAGGAATATGAATACTATTAAACTTTTGTTTTTCCACAGTCTCTTCAGGGCTATCTCAGGTTTCCTGATGGCATTGTTATATTTTCATTTTGTTCAAGTAGAGATAAACTCATATCTTACTAGGGAATAATTTAAGGGTCTACATGAAAAATCTCATCAAGTCCGTTTCTGTTGCTTTTCGTTTCTTCTCCATGCACTATACTTTTTAAGGGAACAGTTATAATGTCACAAATATGCTGCTTTATTTTGAAATCAGACAGCTAGCTTGATGTCTAAGTGCTGTACAACTGCCAACCAGACAGGGAAAAAATGTTTCTTAATTTCACAGGAAATAATTTTGTAGTAAATCAGCTTTATACTTGGCTGTTGAGGAAGACTGCGTAGTAATCTATCACCTCTTTGCAATTTACCATACTTGTTTACCAGACTATGAAATTTGGACCTTGATCCAGTTTTAGCTACAGATTCACTCAAACTTTCCAGGATGTTTCCTGGCACCCTGCTAAATTTGAGGTGAATTGAAATTAATTCTGTGAATACCCTATAAGGCAACAATATTTTGTCCTAGTGGTGTTAATTTCTAACTAATGTGGCAAGTATCTAGCATTCATAAATCTATTTGAATCTTCTTTTTTTTTTTTTTTTTTTTTTAGTTGCCATGGAAGACATGAAAAATATGAAAATGTGACAAGGGTGAATTCAGGCCTCACTTGGATATTATTTTTTGTCAACTTCCCCATGGAAGTCCAGTAAAATCTGTTGCAGAGGTCATATGCTCTTACCAAAGCACAATTAATGGGACTGGGAAGTTGCATCCAAGTGAATATTCATGGGTGAACTTGAACATACAGAAATTTTAAGGAGTGAAAAAAATGCGTCTTATTTCTCTATATTGTCTTTCTGCTTTTATGGGTTTCTTATCCTTTCAAGGCAATGGAAATGTAATTCACTTTCCCCCATTTCTTCCTTTAATATCCTTTTTCTTACTTTTTCTGCTGCCTGCAGATCTGTCTCAAATTTTCTCATGAGAGTGCGCAAAGTGGAGGTCTGCTGCCACACAGGCTGGAACAGAGGCAGCAGGAACATCCTTCCTGCTGAAGGAAGGGAAGGCTTTTCTCCCACCTTCTTTCTATCTCTACAGTTCTTGCAGCTATAGGGCTTATATTTAGTTATCACCATGTCGTTGGTCAGGTCTGCCAGCTCACTTTTTGCAGTCAAGGAAACTGCCAAGTCTTTGTCATCAGAGAACTCACACTGAACAGCACACCTCCCCAGGGACCACTACTAACCAGCCAGCAATCCTCTATTGAGAGAGGGGAGATCTTATTTTTGCTTTTCAGTACCTGATTTTAATGTTCCTTCAAAAAGCTTTTTAAGGTATTTTTGCTTTCTATGAAAGGTATCTTCTAAATTCCTATTTCCTCCCAGAAAACCCCTCTTTCCACTATGCAAATTTCATAGAAAAGCTCATATTTACCAAGAGCTTCAGTCTGTCCTATTCCCAGTCTCCAAGCACTAAATCTCACCTTGTATCTTGCCTTCACAAGAGTCAGGACTCCATCTCTCTTCTCCTGCCTTGCTTATATTCTCTAGGTGCCTGTCTTTCCTGTCACTTTGCACATCCTACACAATCATTTGCTCCCTCCTTGAGGGTTTGAAAATGACAAATTTGCAGCAGCAGACCTCCCTCCTTTTGGTGCAGCCCAGGATGTGGATGTACTCTGATTGTGTTCCTCACCTGTTGCACTCCCCAGAGAGGTTTCAGTACGTTTATCATGTTTTAATAACACATCTGGTCTTTAGTGTGCAGAAATGAGCACAGTACAACATCTGCAAGGGATTTTAAGATGGAAATTTTTTAAAAACCTTTAATGTATTATTTCCTAGGTAGTATAATGTACTGTTCCCCCAAAGACAGAGAAAAATCACCCCTTGAAATCTATTTTTCTTAAAAAAATGTTACAAAGGTAAGTTCTGGCTGGTTTCCATGGCTACCATCTACTGTACATCAGTATTTGCTGTGATGAGCATTTTAAATGGTCCAGGGTGAGTCCTCAGAACACAAATTCACACCTGTGACATACTGTGTGTCACATCACAGAAGCAGTTTCTGCCACCAATTGTGACATTCATATTTTCTGTTATAAAATATTGAATAAATTAAATTAAAATAATATTATACTTGAAATGCAGTGCAGTTAGCTGAACACCGAAGTTAGAAGATGACACAGTAAAAAAATGAATGTTCCCATCCGTCTTTCTAATGCTAGAGCTAGCGACTATGATCTATACTCAAAACTGTACTATAGAACAGTTTTGTTACAAAGTTATGCATACATATTTGCTCATGTATTACTTACAAAACAGAAACTGATTATAGTGGCTTAATCAATTTCCAGGTCTTTTTCCATGAAGTTCTGTGAAGAATAACGTATTCTAATGACTGCTAACAATATCTAAACAACACACATTTTGCCATAACACACCTTCTCCCTTGGTGAAGCACAGATTACTTTATTTCTTAGAGTCCAAATTATTAGAAGCCTTAAACTCTTTTTTTTTTTCCCCATTGGCTGATATTTTGAAGCAGAAATAAAGCAGCAATATGAATTCAAGTTAAGAATTTTGCAGATATTCATGATTATGCTCCTTCACTACTAGAAAAAGTATCTTTTTCTCCCAGCCTTGCTATCTGCTGAGTTTTGAGAATGTCCCTTGTGTACCTCTGGTATTTTACTGTGCTGACACAAGCAGAAAGAAGAGTATTCTCAATGCTCACTGCATATTCTAAGTATCTGACTATTATGAATCCACCGTAGCTTCATTACAACAGGATCAAGTATAATATATTTACCAGTATTCACAGAGATGTTTAAGGTAAGTGCTGGGGAGTTATTTGGTGCTGGGTGAGCATTAATAAGAAAATGATTTAGATGAAATACTGAACAGTAATGAACTCTATATTAGGCAAATCGGATGCTAAGGTTAGCAGCATGTTTTTTTAATATTAAAATCTGCAATAATCTGCCTCATTTCTTTTTCAGCCATGATTATATTTCCCATCATGGAAACATCACATTTACATTGCTTTGACCTTTCTATGTCAATTAGTGTTCACCCTTTTTCTCTTATTAAGTTGTATATAATTCTTCCAGTTTGTCAGAAAATGGAGGTCAATGTCATCTTAAATGGCTTGCAAAAGCTTTTACCAGTGATTGTTTGGACATGTAGGGCATTCTTAGAAGATGTTAATCTTCAGCCTTTCATATCCCAATACTATTAAGCTCCCTGTGCACTTAGTCATGAGTTGAATAAAGGAATACCTTTCAATAGTTCTCTCTTTCTATTGCATACTAAATTCCTCACTACTGAAGTGTATTTATGATGTGAATTCCCATCTCCTTCAATACACAGAAGAACTAACAAGAATATGTTGAACATATTAAGTGGGCACATGATAAAATCAGTAAATATATTAATGACACATAAAAGATGGTGGCTCTGAATACTTAAAATCTGAAGCCTTTGAAAACAAAAAAAATGGGTGTCCTGGTTTTAGTAGCCAGGATCAGTTTGTCACTGTGTGGGTGTATATTCTAAAACCCTCTATGTCATTTTTCCTACGAACTGCTCACAATAGGGTATTAGCAGCAATTGTTTAAAGCACACCCAACCCCTCAGGCTACAAAATGGGTGTTTAGGAATTCCTATGAGATAAGGAAGTTTTCCTGCCTTCACACCCACCTGAGGGGTCATATCTGCTAATGGGCCATCAGGGATGCCAAAAATATCCCATTGTTCACCTCACAGAGTAAATCACCCATTGTGAAAGTCTCCGCCCAGGGGGAGGGACTGGGTGTTCCCATTTGAGCCCAAGTGAATATAAGCTTGGAGTTTGGGACTGGGGGCTCTCTTCAGATCTGGAGGAGGACCAGAGCCTTGATCAGACTGAGACTATCACCAGATTGCAACCATCACTTTCACCAACAGGTATCTTGTTTTCTTTTTACTTTGAACTCAGGCTGGCCACATGGTGCTCAGCACAGAGTTGGGGAGCTCCACTCTGCTTGTGCCCCACTGTGTTGGGCTGTACATCTGGTGTTTTTGTGGCACAATCGAATTTTCTTTCTGTTTCAGTGTATTGTTTTTTTGTGTTCTTTTATTAAGTTGTTATTCTGACTTGCAATCCCATTCTGAGTTGGATTCATTTCTCCTACTGGTTTACCTCTAAACCAGCACAATGGGGTAAAAGAAGAGTAGAGCTTTGAAGCATGACTAACACCTGACTTCTGAGGGCCCCAAGCAGAAGCTAAGGCTTGTGTGTCCTGTTCCCTCTACCTGCACACTGCCTAACTTGAACTTCTACTCATCATCACAGCTGCAGGAAGTTGCAGAGACTGAATTACTTCTGTACTTCTATTTAGTACATAGCAGACTTTGGAGGGAAAGGGGGCAAATAAATGTTAGTTACCTGCTTAAGGGAAACCTCATATGAGAGGCTGAGTTGCTGTCACCATCTTCTCCCACTACGTGCTTGCAGAAAAAGTCCTCGTGAACAAGAAACCACAACTTCCTGAGAAAGATTTAACATAGCTAAACTCTTTGTGAGGAAATAAGTTGGATCTTTGTTAAAAAATCACAGGGATCACTTAAGGGCTACAAGCTGTCAAATGTAGCAACTATGAGTGAACATGTTTGCCTAGAGCCTGGAAACCCTTGGTAGAAGCTTGTGGTCTTTTTTACCATATGGTTCCAGGCAGTTGCAATTCATCCAGGCCAGTGTTTTTGACAGGCAGCCAGATATGTTCACACTTCCTCTCCGAGAGGCTTCAGAGCTGAATGCTAAGCAGTGAGCACCATCACTCCACAGTGCATTTGACACTATTATCCCTAGAGAAAGTGGAGCTCTGAATAAGGATAAAGTAGTAGACAGGGATGTGAAGAGCAGTTCAGTTAATGGCTTTGATCAGGAAAGAATCTATTTAGTTACAGGGACAGCTACCAAGTCAACACCGTCCTGGAGGTGTGAAACTGCCTTTATTTTAATACATACATGCTAACAGTTCATGACCCTGGCAGGGTGGCATGTATCTGTGACTGAAGTTTTTGTAGGAGCCAGAGCTAGGTGTGACCTAGACATGTCTCCTGTGATGGATTTATCAACCTCCACAAGCAGTTGTGGGTCTTGTCAAATCTACTGCTGAGTAAATGACCACACACTATACTGTTACTATTTACTAAATTGATTGTGTTTGGGAACTGAGTTTACAGCTACAGAAAGTGATCTTATTTCATGTCTTGGGTGCAGTGGGGCCTAGATTACTCATCAGAGACAAGTCTGCCATTCCTTGGTCCAGTACTTTAGACAAATATCTAGCAAATTCTAAAGTTATATGGAATTTTATGTTTCGACAAGTAAATGACATTGCTTACACACATGTCAAATAAAAAGCAGGTTCTGCTATGAAAATAGATATTAAAAAATGCTAGAAAACTTAGAACCATTTGTAGAAAACATAATCGCTTTCCTTGCCTATATTTACCCCAGGTTAAAAAACAAAAAGCAAAACGTCAAAATTCTCAGCAATGAAAGACACAAGTTCCATTGGAAGTCTTTAAAACTCCTACATGTTTTTCAGATACGTCTAACAATGTTTTTATAACATTTGTCTAAATAAGTCATAAAAACAGCAAAACCAACAGCGTGTAAACAGTTTTCAACTGTCAGAGAGGATTAATGGGAATTCATGTCATTAATGGAGTAATAAGAAAAGCACACGCATGTGCATATGTATGTATAATGCACGCACACTTGTATATACAAGAATATATTTATAATAACATTTATGCAAAAATCAGCTGATTTTAGAGGAAGTAGACTTTTTAATATCTTTATTATTAATTACATGAAATATCCTGTAGAGAGCTGAAGACATTGCAGCTAATAGGAGGTTCCCTCTTGAGTTTGCTGGACTTCAGGTCTGATCTCTCCCCTAAGTGTTTTCTGAGGAGTGACTCAGGGAGGCCATTGGACCAACAAATTTGAAGAAGAAACAGATAAAAAGTATTAATGCAAGGCAAAACAGAAGAAATCACTATTTTACTAGTGCTACCAAGACAGAATACCTTTCATCCAGCTAGGTATTATCACATCTGATAGTAATAATTTACTTTCAATAGACTTAATGGCCTGAAGTATTATGCTATTATCATGTCAATGCTGTATTAGGAAAGACTGCTAGTTTGAGTGCTAGCACCAGCTTAGTTAGAAGAGTTCCTTTGAAGACTATTATGTTGTATGCTGCAGAAAATGATATAACATTAGTTTTTATAAGGGCATAAGAAAAAAAGAACTTCAGTCCTGTCTTAACAGGCATTTCCTAATTCATGATCTGTAACACAGTAACACTGAATATTAGAGTCAGTGGGAGAAGATTAGCTCTGAAATGGGAAAGAATGAGAATTTATTTTAGATTAAAAAAAAGGCTGTAGGAAGACTGGAGGCAGATCCTTTAGAACTTGTGGACATCTTTTACGAAGCCCGAGTTTGAGTATTTTTATTTTTTAAATAATTTGACTCATGTGTTTATTAATTTTGTATTTCAATCAGAAGAATTTGGTTAACTATAGCAGATGCGGCATGATTTAGGTTAAAGATACAGATTTGTGTTTTTAACCAAATCCTATCATGCACGCACACCCACATGATGTCAATATCAAAGCACTTTTGCATGTGTGGAAGAAGTGTGAGGTCTTGGCTGCCTTGTAGGGAACTCTACAGCTTTTCCAAACCTAACTTTCTGCATTAGTGTCCAGACACTTCAGTGGGGAATGCTGTAGGTATGGGCTTTCTAATAGACACGACTGGATGCAAGGCCAGGTGTGGCCTTCCACAGAACAGAAAAACCTCAGAAAGTAGCATTTCCTATAGTGTGACTACAGTATGTGCCACACAGGGTGATGCTAAAAGGGAGGCAGCTACGGTCCCTATAGCTCTGTTGATAAATTTGTTCCTTCTCACGGAAGTACCTACTCCTTATGCTCTATCTAATTCCTTCAGGTCACTGTGATATCTGTTATGCAGCTCCGTATCAGGCAGCTGGTGTCTGATTAAAGCAATTATTTCAATTTCTAAGACTACTGCTAGACATTTGCTGCCAGTGTTGAGTATTTATAGGAAGGATGCCAAGGGCTTAATCATCTCACATACATTTTAAATTATTGATTGTATATAGATGTAAAATCAACAGGAGATTATTTAAGTATATGGGTTTTACTCACTTATAATGGTGACTTTGAAAAATTAGATAGAGAATTTTCTATATTTAATCTGCAAAAGTACCAGCTCTTCAGCTTCTTCCCACTACTGTCAGAGAAGTGGTTTGGAAAGGTTTCATATAATTTGATAAATCCTTCCAATCTGTGAGGTTTCATGGCATCGCTTTTCTATAAATACATATTCCCCGGAAATCTCTTGGGACAGGACTCAGGTGCTCCATCTCCTTCAATTATATTGCTCGATACAGTATGTTTGCTCACTGCCTGCAGCAGCTGAGGTGTCTGCAAGCTCACCTTCCCCCGAGGAGGGTTAGTGTCCTGAGGATGTTGCCTCCAGGCTGCATATGGGCCAGACATGTAGGAACACAGCTACAAGTCCGCTAGTGCAGGTCCTCACCAGTGTGGTGTGGGCTGCAGCACTGGCTGAGAAAGCACATTGTGGAACCCTCCGAAGAAGATTGATATTGAAACCCTCCTGTTGTATACGTGCAGAGGTAAACAACCAAATTAGTTACCTAAAGATAATAACCTGCTATCCTCCTTCCTCTTGGTAAGAACACTGGGCGTTTCCCACAGTGCCCTACTGGGCTACATTAACACTTTCTGTGTAACAGCATTCTCTTTATGCACACACCACATTTTTTTTTACATATACCTTATATTTTTAGTCTATATAAAAATATTTAGAATATCCTTATCCAACTTTCAATTTGATTCTGATGATTTTCAGTTAAATCTGCAACTTGATGTATTTTAAGTGTAAATTATCTTGGAATAATATGAGAATTCAAATAAATGAGGAAAAATATACTTTAATTATTTTCATGTGCATGTCCTACTGTTACATTACCTGAGAGAAAATACACTATCTGCCTTCAATATCAAGTAATTTACCCTACTAGAGTGATTGAAATATTCCCAAAGGAATCTGCTGCTCTGGAAAAAGAAAACAGCATTAGACATTTGAAGCTTCAATAGTTAAAATGTTTTCTTCATAAATATTAAAGCCAAGCCAAAGCTTCTAACTCTCCCACTCCTGCAAAGGATGGTGTTCAATCACAGTGTAGCAGAGAGGGTGTCCGTGAAGATGCTGGAAAGGATCGATATAGTTCCCTAGCAACAGGGCTACGTGCCTGGGGTTCCTGCATCCACAGGGACCCTCCTGACCCACTAAATCAAGGCAGCAGTTTTGCCCCTGCTGCCATTATGCTATCTAGGAGCTAACATTTCCACCGCTCTCATTTTTCAGATCAACCCAGAGATAAGAGAAACAACTAGCAGTGGGGTGGGAGGAAGTTAATTATATTGCTTCTTTAAAAAGGCAAGTGTGTTGTCTGTCACAATTATCTTTTAAAGAAAGGTAGCTTTATGAAGGGAAAGAAACCTCAAATGCACTGATATAATTATTGTTTTCTATTATCAAGTGATGGACCTAATATTTTATTATATAGCAATCACAGTCTGTAGCCATGGAGTATAGCTTCTGAGCAGAGGTTATATTAACCGTGTTCACAGGGCTGCATAATTATAATGGAAAAGCAGTGAAAAGCATACATGACTTCTTTGCTTGGCTATTCTTTTAACACTATTGAACTTTATAAGTTAATTGTGGGCAGTGACTTAAAAACAATTTAGTTTCCCACTATGAAACAGCATTTTTAGGATTCTTCCTTTCTACATGAGATAGCACTGATTCAGTGTGCATGTGCTTTTTTCCTCCCTGTCTGCTCAGAGCCAATACCAGGTCCAAACAAATCTGTTTTGGTTTCAAATCTGGTTAACTAACCAGAAAGACAACAGGCCAGGAGAAGCACACAGATAAAATTCAACTGAGATTAAACCCAGAGGCTTCCTCAGACTATTATTTTCCTCTGAAAGTTGTAGAATGAAACTGAAAACATGTGTTTTGTATCAAAATAAGGAGCACATTCTACTGTTATAAAAGCTAATCTCAGTTTCTCTGGCAAATTTAATGTGATTTACTGACAAATTTTAATGAAATTGTTTTTTCAATGTAGCATCATGATCATATATCCTGCATATTTTCTCCCTCTCTTGTTTTCTCTTTCTCCTCTTTAAAGAAGAAACCCAGACCTTCCAGTTTTGTGTTAGATATTTGGGCAGTGCGTCTGACCTCTTCATGAAATGGTTTGGCCCCTAGTGATCGAGATACTAGATCACAAAAAGAGTCAATTTCATCAGCAAGGCTGCTTGCTACTAAACCTATGTTTTAAAATACTATGTGTTGTTTGTAAATTGAGATTCACTCTTGTCCTGATCTTGGATTTTTCTTTATTACAAAATACAGTGACAATGAAAGAAGGCACCAAAGTCATTAATTTATTCCTTAGAGTGGTTATGAAGGTCATCTTAAGGCAACTGGTTTGAACTGCCTTCACAGCACAGTTGTAATTAACAACATTCACATAGCTTAAAAGTTCTTAAAAATCCAGAGGAAAATGCACTATCTGCTGTAGATATACCAAGTATTGACCATTGCCTATAGCAGAATAGATAGGTAATGATTACACAGGTCTCTAGTTTCTCCTACATTGAAATAGTTTCAGTACAGTATATAGAAAACAAAAAGACTGAAGGTTGTAGAAGTACTGTTGATGCTTTTTTCTTGATTATCCCCATGTTAATTGAACTGTACAAGTGTAACTGAGAGTTGAATTGAGTGCTCAGTCACAGAGTAACAAAGATTTTTCATCTTCTGAAGCCTATAACCATAGACCATTAATTTCAGAAAGTAGACTCAGTCCAGCACCCCTGTTGAGAGGCTAAATGAGGGTAAACAGCAGTTGAAATAAAGATGGAAATCCAATGAACCCTGAATTTAATTTTAAAGAAATTAGTATTATGTAATATCCTGGACTAGTTGCAGTATCTCATCTTTAATTTTTTTAAATTAGTAGTAAATATCCAAACTCATTGTTATGCAATCTGAGTAGTTTAGGGGACACACACTTCAAATTTATCATTTCCCAGTGCTAGCAAGCAAACCCTCATACTCTGAGAGAGATGAAGGTCAAAGCTCTGAGTGTCTCTCAACTACCTGTCTGTTTCCATGTTGCACTGCAGCACGTGACAGGGTAGCATTATTGTGAATCCTTGGATGAGCATCATCCCCCAGCAACTCCTCTCTGTTATCCAAGGAACACCTTTTCACATTATGAATCTTGCCTACAGGAAGATTTTGGACATAGGACTTATATGGTCATACAGGCTGACTGCTGCCGATGTAAATATGTCCCATAAAATTTTGACTTGGCTCTGTCCTGTGCATGGACTTCTACAATGAGTATTAAAAGTATCCTAAAGGTTATTAGGTTTTTCCTCGGCCTTAGGAAAACTTTGGCTTCAGACAATTCTCTACCTTAGCAAAGGGGTATGCTAGAATCAGTGGATTTTTTTACAGCTCACCTGTTACTCACCAATATAATCACCTCAAAGAAGTTCTGGCTTGGCATTATTATAATCTATGGTGCGGATAAAATGGCTGTCTCTCCACCTTCTATCAGACTGGTGAAACAATAAGAATGAAGAACAATACTTTCCTCAATTGCAGTGTTGCCACAGTCAGGCTTAGCTGGACACCTGTACCAGAGTCTGAATGTGGCCTCCTTATCCAAGTTTGTGCTTAACACACAAGCAGTCATTATGACACATGACACTAAATGGAAAGGAAAGTAATTTCTTAGATATCTTTATATGGAAAAAAAATACCCTGGGATAGGAAAAGGCTTTTCTTTTTTTTCTTTTTTTTTTTTTTTTTGACAACCAAATGTCTGATGGATCCACCTCCTATGCCTCCAAAAATATACAAGAGTAATTGAACAATTTAGGCTCACTGAGGTGTGGAGGGCACAGCTAAGAAGTGCTGCCACAATTCTTCAGGATTTGACAGCTCCTTGGGAAGAGTCTATTTTTTAGTAAGCTGATCATTAATCAGGATTCTCTTTAACAGTTGGGATAGCCCTAGGATCTTAATTGACTGTCTTTTCTTAGTAGAAAACTATACAGTCTAGCAAAACGTAACCCTGGTGTACATAACAGGCCACCCTTCAGCATTGGGTTGTGTTTTATTTGAGTCTTCCTGTGTGCTGTATGCAGTCGAACTAAATGTATGTTTGAGGATGGCAAACAGTCAATAGCCAACAAAATGTTATGGACTGTCTATTTTTACTCAAAATAATATGTGAAGAAGGGCCCATAAATGTAATTTAGTTCCAAGGAGTCAGTGGGAAGAGGGAGATGAGGCACTTTCCAAGCCCTCTCAAGCTCAGCATAAGATGCCTACATCCCACCCAGTAGTTGCTGATGGGGATTGAGCAATAGGTTCGTCTACCAGACAGCACCTCTAGGGTGTCCCCTGGGACTGGGTGGCCTCACTCCTGCAGACTGACAGCAGTCCCACCTCTCTCTGTCAGCTGAGAAGCTCAGGCTCTGGGCAACCTTGCAATGTTCATTACCCTCCTTCAGGCTACTGCTTTGAAAAGAGCTGAAGGTTTATGAGAGCATACAGAAACAAAACAGAGCAGGGCCTAGTAGCTCATCCATGGGACTTCCTGTGATTGGTTGTATTTTATTTAATGATTTCTCATGCAAAAGCTGTCCCTCCTGAATGTACTAATCCTTCAAATCCTCAGAGGACCTTTTTTATAGAGCAGGCTTTAAAGTCTGAGATATATATATGAATACAATGGTAAAACAAGTGCTTCCAAAACCTTGGGTATATCCAAAAGACAGTAGTACTGGCTGTGTATTTGCTGGGTTCCAAAAAAATCTGATGATCTGGTAGTCTTAACATTGCTGGCTTATAATTTTTTAATTTTTTTTTCCTGATGGGTGGCTGATTTAGAGAAATACAGGTTATTCTTTCAACTGGCCAGTGACTGGTAATGTCAATAGGAATAATATTAACAGTCTAAATGGATTTGTATCTGTAGTATTAACAAAAATCCATGTTCCTTAAGCACCGAGCTGGTTGCATTAGCAATGATGGTTAGAATAATGGAAATGTAAAGTATTTGCTGTGATTCAGAAGATATTTGGGTTTCTTAAGTAGCACAGACACGGGATATGTTGATGGATTACATTGGGGTTGAATGTGTTTCAAAAGATAAGAGTGATTTAAGTCTGGGGCATGAGTTATGCTTCATCAAGATATTGGTTGGCTTTTTCTGATTTGTCACCAAAGGGTTTATAAGTTACTGTACAGTCATTGCATCCATAAACAAGTGGTAAATGTGGAACTGAGGTAGTTCCAAATGTATTGTAGGACAGCTCAGGGGAATAAGGTGTCTCAAATACACCACTGAATACATGTGGGTAAATAAAAAAATTGAAGTTTTGGGGGTCTGAAAGGTACTATTGGAGGAAAATGATCCACAGGTTATCCAAGGTTACACCTAGATTGAACTTGATGATTCTGATGAGTCCCTTCCAACCCAGGATATTCTATGATTTTATGGTTCTATGACCTTTGGAAGTTGTTGGGAGTGCTTTTATCTTTAGTGATAATAACTACTTTCTAAGTTTCCACTGAAATAAATGTATACTTTCTATACCACAATGTCGTGGTCAGAAATTCACCAGCAAGAGTTGCAAAGATTAACTAGGTATTGTAAGATCTCAGTTAATTCTGAGAGCCATCAGTATCTTTCTCTTTATGTCCAAATACTGCTGTTCTAGGTTTCTCAGGAAAAATAAATAAAATAATATATGTAGCTGCTTGCATACATTTGTTATTATGGATTATGTATACAGAGTTGTAAAACAACAATTGTTTTCAGAGGTTCCATATAGAACAATGTCAAAAACTATAAAATGTTGCTAATCAAAATAGTAATAAGAGGTTCCCCTACATATGACCTGATTTTACAATGCATGAGATGAAAGAACTAATATTCTGCTGATTTGCTGTAATTCTACCATCACCTAGAAGAAAAAGTGCTGATAAGAAAGAAAAAATATTAAAGGACACTGCTTATTTCATATGTGATCCAGTAGTGCCTTTTAAGAAGTATTTGGCATTTCAGAAAAAGAAGTGAAAATGAAAATACAAACTTGTGCCACTGCTTTTGATGGTCATGTTATAAACAATCTACCGTTTTCACTGCCTGTAAGAATTATTTCACAACTTTGCTCTAGAAGTAATAATTCAGACCTTTTGGCATTGGTCCCCAGTCAATACATTAGATGGTTGGAATACTGTTGGAATTTTATGACTCTAGTCCTTAATAAAGTAAAGGAAAAAAAAATCTTTTCATTCCTTTTCCTTATGCTCTGAGGGCAGGTAACATTACTGTTGTGGTCTGTGACTATCACCCTATATTCATCTGCACTCCTAAATCTGTGCCTCAAGTCCAGTTTGTATGTATGGTTTCCTGCAGCATGAGATTTCAGTGGGACTGAAAACAGTGCCAAAGAGTAAAGAATGCAGCTCCTTATTTTAAGGAATAAGTACATCTTCTATGCAAAAGCAAGAGGATTCTTTTCTCCCATCTACTTTGTGGTAAACCAACACGCACTCCTCATCCAGTTGCATGAACGACTCTGTCTTAGCAATTTTGCATCACAAAACTTAAATAAATTTTGTTGTTTTAATTGCAGTAACTTCTAGAGGCTTTAACTGAACTGAAGTAATTCTTGATATCGGAAATATTTTTTCTAAGAGATGCATCCCAGAATACTTAAAGACCTAGACTAAGATCTTATAAAGCCTAGTTACTCTTTACCTCAGCAGTCCCTGCTGCAGGGTTACATCACAGGCTAGAAATACAAAGGAAAGGGTTATTATTATTTGATCATCGTTGTCTCTGTTTTGCAGAGTGCTTTCTGGGTGTGCCTGAACCCCGAGGAAGTCTATGGCAGAACAAAACCTGTTGATTAAGGAGACTAATTTCCATAACATTCTTTATGGCTTTTGACTGAAACTGAGTTGCCTGAAAGAAAAAATAAATAGAGGCAGAGTGGTACAAAAATATGTAAAATAATCTTAGCAACATTTTTTTTCCTATGACAATGTGTAAATTTGTTTTAATATGTGACTTGCAAGTGATGGAAGTCAACCACATGGACCTTTCCATCAATTTCAACTACTGGGACAAAAAGAGTGAGTCAGCATGTACAGCACTGAACTTTGATCTTCCTTGTGTCTATTTTTAAGTGACCTAAATCACCATGGAAAAGTTCAGTGAGGTTTTAGCAGAGTTCTCACCAAGATTCTTTCCGTAGGATAATCAAACACACATTTCATGCTTTGGGATATCATCAAATGCAAATTCCCTGAGATCCCAGAGGAGTAAAGTTCAGTAATTTATACCACTGTCAGTCCAAAAGGACATTGCTCCTGCATATGTACTCTTGTGATACTAGGAACAGAGATGAAAAAAACCAGCAAGGACCAGTATAAATGTAGTTTTCCCATCATGGGGATACTGGAGCTTTTTCCTGCTGCTTCTTTGGTGACTTTGCGTTTTCAGTTATTTAAATTTCATGTCTTTGCCTTGTACAGGATACAATAAAGAGAGGTAAAGTTGAAAGTGTATTTCTATCCTTATTAAAGGTGTTAACTAAAAGATGGACACTGTCAATAAAATCACAAAATACCTTTATTTGAAAGTTATCATTATCTTAATGGAAAATAAATGCTATTTAGAACTGGTTGAATAGTCACTATTTTTGTCTTCCTCATAATGAAGCTCTTAGTTATTTCTATCCTAGGTTTTCAGAGGAAGGACTGCAGCAATATGAATAACCAGAGTGTTTTATGCCTTATTTTAAAAGTGCAACTAGGATTAATTGCCATCAGTGCAATGCCATCTGTCATTGTCCCAGAGCAACAAATCATGTAAGCATCCAATTAGCAAACTTGGGATGCAGTTTAATTAATCGAATATCAAGCTTCAAATTTAAGACTCCTTATTTCTCTATCCACTTCAATAATCACTTATTTCATCTGATGTGGTCTCATGTCATCCCCTCTTTTATTTGCTCTTTACCTCACCTTCAGTTTGCACCTCAAAACTGAAATGAGAAAACAGTATTTTTTTCAGCTTTATGCACTTTGGCTACAATATATACTAAGACCTAATTTAGAACTGTGGTAAGTAATCTTTTTATTCCAAGTACAACCTAACTAAAAGGATTAATTATAGTTTTGATCTTCACATTTGAAAAATCAAAATGTTTCTGGCTATTGCTGCCCAGGCTTTCTTCACTTTCAGGTTCAAATGGCAACAAATTACATTAAGCACAACAACCTTCATTCATTATCTTGATTCCTTTAGAGAAAGAATCTGTGAGGCTCTCTCTGTTTGCCTGTGTACATTTGTGATTCCATGAAGTCCATGACATTGTGTTGGAAGAGAATATTATGGAAATTGGTTTCTATGCTTGGATTAATTTTGCAGTAGGAGAGAGTTTTTAGCATCAGATTTGATGAATCACTTCATTGAAAAATAAATTTCACTTCTATAACACTATCATGTCGTGACAGAATATTTCCAAACCACATATTATTCCTACTGGTGATGGCAAAAATTTTAAACATGCTTCAGTATTTGATCCTGTATGAATGCTTTTCTAGTCTTTCCTTGTGTTCAAATGATCAGCAGTAGATGCCAATTTAATCTCATCATTTCACTCTACTATTGTCAAAATGATCACAAGGGAAAACATTTATTTCCAAAGATGTTGTTTAATATAGAAATGGCATTTTTCTGCCTGAAATGCTTGTTTTGAATGGAATGGTGCTAGATTATTGTAACATAATTAATGGTAATCACAGTACTGAGGAAGACATCTGACTCCAAAGCAGGAAAGTGTATGTTTGGACATTAGACAGCCTACTATTTTTATTATTGTTTTCACTATGCACTGGCCTGATTTTTCATAATTTTTTGAAGATAATTGCAGAAATTTATTTTAAAAAAAAACAGAATGAGAAATATAGTGATTAAAATGACCTTTAGCAGCTGCCTTTCATCACTCATCTATCATTCTTAATGATATTAGGTATTAGCACCCTGAATGGACTAGGGGTTCTTTGGATTGCATCCTGCAATTACGATATTGAGACAAAAGTCTTTCCGAAGGTCCTTTGAACCCCTTCTTAAACTGTGCAAATTCCTGGATCAATGTTCTGGGAAAAAAAAGTAATAATAATCCCCACATTTAAAATGATGTTGAAACGGTTCTCAAACATAATGCTGCATGCTGGCACTCGTAGATCAGTGACTGTAACCCCTAAATCTCATTTCCAATCTTTCTATACATGTTCTTTGAACCTTTCAGTGACAGTGTTTGTGAGTGGTAATAAAATTACAGGCTATTTTGTACCGAAGCATGTTTAAGATGCCAGACATGAATGATGAATGACTGTGGGGAGACCTGACTTAAATTCATCCCTGCGGTCAGTACTACAGATCAGGTTGGTAAAAAAAAAAAAAAGTGAAAGCTTAAGAATTACAATTAATTTTTAAGCAAGAGTTAATTGCAGTTCTGTTTCTTACCTGATGCAGTAGAGCATATTTTTCAGAACACAGAGTGATACCTTCTATTTCTTGCCATGTCACCCAGCTCCAGTGTAAATTGATCCTTGAGTTTCAGCTCCTGACCCTCAGCAGTGTTCCTTTTGGGCTGAAACACACGGATCATATCTTCAAAGATACTATATCATGATACCCTATCTTCAAAAATTCCTAAATCTTTGAATGTAAATTCCTTACTTTTCCTGTGTTATTGAAAGGCTTCTTCCAGTGAGTGCACATGAAAAGTAGCTGGCAGGAGGATGGTAGAATCAGGCCTAGAAAATGATCTGCTATTTACCAACATGTGGAAAAACGGATACAATCTACACTTGCAAACACAGAAATGTCTGAAGTTTTGAATTGTTTTTCCTCTTCAGTGTTTTCTCACAAGTGTTAAAAGATCAGTAAGCTGTTGGTGCATAATAATATACTCTGGTGCTCACATTCACATTTTTTACCCTCTTCATTAGGAAGGGTCTGTGCTTGGTCTTTCTCAGAAGACTTTTTATTCATTCATCACTGCAAAAAATCATTTCTGCAGGTGTCTGATTCTTCTCATAAGATTAACCACAGAGATTTGAAAGGTCTTATTTTAAATTGGAAATGATATTTGCCAGAAAAAAAGGAAAAGAAAACAAACAAACAAAAAAAGATAAGCCATTCAAGCAAAGCAAAGACCTTGATATACAAAGTAATACAGTCGTTGAGAGGGACATGCAAGTGATCCAAAAATCATTCATTCTATTGCTGTCTGGTCCCATAGGATCTGCCTCACTGAGGGATGTGAAGAAGAAGAGGATAGCTGGGCACTGGAACAGGCTTCCCAGAGAAGTAGCCACAACACCAAGCCTGACAGAGTTCAAGAAACGTTTGGATGATACTCTCAGACACATGCTATGACTCTTGGGGATGGTCCTGTGCAGGGCCAGAAGTTGGACTCAATGATCCTTGTGGGTCATTTCCAACTCAGCGTATTCCGTGATTCTGTGAAGTGCTTGTGCTTTTGCAGGGCTTTACCACATTGACAAGATTGGGTTCTGTCAATGTGACATTACTGATGTCCTCATGTCAAATCACCACTGCTCCACACACATTCTTGGAGACCCCATAACCCACACAAAGCACCAGCAGGATGGACACTTTGGGGTAAGACCATATGTTCCATTTTTCTCAGTGGCTGTGAGGGATGCAGAAGACATAATCTGAGTACTGACCCCCAAGACCATTTGCAAGGTATTACTTCACCCAGTGCCTCCTAGAAACGCAGTCTCAAATGTCTTAACCAGAGGAGTTCAGAGAACGGCTTTTGGGTGAGGTTCGTCTTGCACAGTCTACCCAATCCCTGTGGGACTTCTGTGAAGTTATAGTGTCACAGGAAATAAGAAGGGAAGGCATTTGACTGGCGACACTGATAAATTCTGGAAACTCTAGTTCCATGTTCCCCTTTGTGCTTGAAAAGGTCATGTCACTCTGATGTGAAGAGGTCAGAGGGCAAGCAAAGCAAACAGAAGACCTCATGGTGCTTGCTCTCATGGAAAGGCTAACAGCTCACACTGCCTCCTGCTCTTCAATAATGTTCACATTTCAACAGCTTGAGTAAAAGGAGTTGTATAGAGGCAGGCAGAGACCTCCCTCAACCAGTCCAGCATGGACCAGGTGCTCCTCCTCCACTGCAAGAAGGCAGGACACTCCATTATACCTCCTCAAGGACATACTCTTGCATTGCCTTACAGGGCAGAACATGCAGAACAAATATGCAGTTCCCTGTACTCAAACACAGACACAAAATAAAGGCTTACGCCCAGCAGTGTTGGATGTCTAAGAATTAAAAATATGTGCAAAATCTGTTAAAAATCAGATAAAGATGCAGTGTCTTGAGTTTGTCACAGAATCACATTTCCAGTAGAATATTTCCTAATATTCCTAATATTTTTTACTTACATACAGGCCAAGACTTATCCTACTGAGCTTCTGAGAGTAAAGAAATATGTTTGGTTATGGAGTAGAGTTTTATGTGACATACATGAGAGATAAGTATAAAAACTGATATCTGGCTTTCTCAGAGAAATCAGATAACTCCTCTGCCAAAAAAAAAACAACCAAAAAAAGTATATGTTGACAACCCATATTATTATTTTCACTCTATATTCAAATACTGCATGTAAGTATAAATACTTCATAAGGAAATTTGACAGTGGAAGAGTGGAAAAATCACCATAATTTAATGAAATTAATTTATTGACTTGGATAACAGCTGTAGTAGCTGTTCATAACTTTCTTCTCCATGACACAACACTGTACTTCACTGATCATGTAGAGGTCAACAGAGGCTTTTGAGGGTAAAACATAGTGTTTATGAAAACTTTGCTTGTATCTGCTATTGTGTACCTATGGAGAAGAGAGAAATCACCACATTTTTTACCATCACTAGCAGAAAATCAGTTTTATTTTTGAAGCAGCAATGATTAAATAACAGAATTTCAATATTTCTTATTTAACTGGTCTCTGCAACGTATCAGTTTTTATATGAGGTTCAGAAGATTACAGTGGCCAGTGTTTGTCATCCACCTGCATGGCTCAGGTTTTATGTCTGTTTTATAAACTCCTCACTGAAGTAAGAATGGAGATACATGTATAACTTATATAATTTGTAAATTTGTCACAGTGTTTGTTAAAACTGAATTCTCCTGCTCTGCTGATGGACAGGAACCTGTTGACTGATGTTCTTGTCTGATTGAAGGACTAGGTTTGTTGGGTGACATGTCTATAGAAGAGAGAATGTGGAGTCTGGTTTGGGTCCAGCCTCCGAAAGGTCATTTGATTTTTCCATGAAAAAAGATAATGGTTTTGAAACTCACCAAACTTCAGAGATGATGGCTGGCTATGCTTGGCTTTCTGGTCTGTGATAGACATTTAGTAACTTCCAGCATGAAAGGTAGAATTGAAAGCTAATCAAGACCTCATGGAGGGGGCCTTTTTCACTAGCAAGCTCAGTGAATTTGTAATGGAAATACAGCTGGTGATCAGACGAAGGGAAAAGGAGGACCTCCCTCTAGTTAAAGGACTAGAAAAAGATTGCAGAGAAATCATATTCTCAGTGCTACACTTTATTCCTTATTTTGTTGCTCCAATTACATCACTATAACAATTACTAGAGAAATAATCTAATAGTTGAAGAAAACTGGTACAGCTGATGACTGTGACAACTACATTTCTTATTGTAGCACGGATGGACCTATATTTGGTTCCAGTCAAAAGTATACTAATGTAAATATGACACAAGAATGAAATTAATAACTTTTATATTTAAGCCTATGTACTTCAGCCTATATGAAATTGGAAATCAAAATCTACTTTTCTATTGTGAAATCTTACCACATGTTGATTTTTGACCATATTTAGCTAAGAAGGCAAACAGAAATTTAGAAAGATCCCTGGATGTGAGCAAACTAACAGTGTGTGTCTATGGCTATATTCAATGCTTAGTCCATAGTTCTGCAAATACTGCATAGGCAGAGAGGTCAAGGTAATGACACTGAGAGCATTGGGGCTGTTCAGCCTGGAGAAAAGAAAGCTCCAGAGAGAACTTACAGCAGCATTCCAGTACCTAAAGCAGCCTACAAGAAAAATGGAAAGGGACTTTTCACAAGGGCATGTAGTAACTGGGCAAAGGGTAATGGTCTTAAGCTGAAAGAGAATAGGTTTTGATTAGACGTTAGAAAAACAGTTTTTACTGTGGGAGTGGCAAGACAGTGACACATGTTGTCCAGAGAAGCTGTGAACTACCCATCCCTGGAAGCGTTCAAGGCCAGGGTGCATGGGGCTCTGAATAACCTGATCTAGTTGAAAGTGTCCTTGCCTATTGCAGGGGTGTTGGAAGTAGATGAACTTTCAGGTCCCTTCCAGCCCAAACTATTCAGTGAGTGTATTATTGCTTGATTCTGTGCACTTACCCCTTTAGCCTCTAACTTTTCTACAAAAGCATTTCTACTGACAGCACCTTAAAAGAATGTGTATTTTTCTTATGCTTTCCACAGGCAGTTTTAGGGATTATGGACTCATCATATCCTGGCAGCATTAGTTTCAGCTCAAATCAGGGAGGAGCACATGTAGTCTCATGCCTTTCTAAAGTGAATTTATTGACTCAGTACACCATAGTCAACATCAGAACATCTTTCTACCTATTTTTTATCTCTTCTCCTCTTTGATGTGAGAATTGTGTATCCTTCAGCCTTATTTACTTATTTTTGTTCTTTCTCTGGTATTCCTTCCCTTTTTCCTTTATCCTTGCATAACTGACATATCAGTGTGCATCAGTTTTCTTTGCATTCAGAATCAGTTATCTGTGGCACAAAACACTAAAGACGAAGAGCAGAGAAACACAATTATGGTATGACAATATCCTGCTTTGAGAAGCTTCAGGACAAACTCTGACATTTAATGAATCAATATACAGTTGCCATGGCAACCTTCAGTGATCACATTTGACCTTGTCGCCATGGAATCCTTCCTTTAAGAAACAGGCAAACGAGATGTTTGCTACATGAACCTTCATACTCCTGACTAAAACCTGAACACCAAGTTCCGAACATGCCTAGCAGCATCTGTGATGTGATTAGTGTAAGAGAAAAATAATGCATTAAATTGTGGCTCCATGTTTCAAATGTTTCTTTGAGGTCACAAATATGGAGTCAAAGTGGAATTTCAAACACTTTGCAATCAGATTCTGCTTGTATAGAATGAGTTACAGAAAAAAACAATCAGAAGACCACATAGTCTTTTTGTCTGTGAGTCGACTGCTTTTTATTATAATATCTTGAATCACAGCTTTTGGAGGAGGGATTAGCAATTTCAGTGAATTTGCATCATGGCTGATCTTGGGTGATAAGATCTCGTATGGACAAGCAGCTGAGTTGTTGTCAGCTATCTTATTACTACCTTGAAACAGTTAAGAATGCACTTTAAAATATCCTAAAAGCAAAAAATTATGAATAAGAATATGGAGGAATAACAGTGGTACCTCCCTTGGTTTTGGACACTAATCATTGCCTCCACTGACAATTGCCTCCACTGAGGCTAAGGGGTGCATAAAAGTGTAAACTGCTCAAAAGGCATAATGCCTCTTGCCTTGTTGTTTTGCAAGATTCACCGTATGTAGGCAGTGCAGTTTATTCTTGTTTTAGTACTGCCTCTCTTGACATACAGCTACTTATTATTTTCTAACTGTTAATTTTTACAAGCTTTCATTTTTTTGAATTACCAACACATGTCATATTACAGCTTCATTCTCCTACAAATATGTTGTTTCAACATATGAAAAAACAAAAGCTTGTATTATGCCTAGGGACACTTTAAAACATAACCTAATAAAAATCTCTAATATGTAGTTCTGCTCCTTGGGGACATTTACTTACAGCAGCTTTGTGTTCTGTACCCTGGTGTGTCTTGGGATAGAACTGTATCTGACCTTAATATCAAGCAGTTCAAATGGTTTCGGTTTCTTATTCCGTCCAATTTCAGTTTTTTTGTTTTGTTTGTGTTTTGGTTTTCTTTTTATTATGAAAGGATTATAAAATCTAAAAAATTGGGACAGACATCTGGAACACTACCTTTTGTCTGGGGAGAAAAGTTCATGCTAAGAAACCTGACTGTATTCTGGGTGATAGTAGTCACCACAGCAGAGGTGTGTTGGTGGATTTTCAAATGACAGGAGCTATGAGGTGATGGAACCTCTGTAAGATGAACCTATGTGCATCTTTCTCTGTGACCCCTTTTTCTAGGTTTACTTTTTGATTTGCCTTAATCTAATTAACTTTACATTTTCTGCTTTTGGAAAACTTTATAATGTGATTACTCTTCAGGTTAAGAAAAATATAAATTTAGGGGAAAATATTTGATTTTTAATTACATTTAGGTTTCTGAATGACTTAGACACTTTTGCAAAAAGTGTATTTTGCATTATGAGTAGGGTGATGAGTGCTGTATGTTAAGTTGGCCTAAGGCAGTAAGATCTACAACCTCTCTTACTATTTGCATTTTCTTTTTGAAAAAAAGTACTTCATTTGGAAATTTTGTAGATATAAAAAAAATCTTCATGATCTTTTTCAGTCCCCATGTATGTACTCATTCCTTCAATTTTTCTACTGGTTTCACACCAGTTACATTTCTGCAGAGCCTCTTGGTATTTTGGATAATGGCAAACCTCCAATACTAGCTCATGTGAGGTTTGCTTTCTGTATCCCTGGAAAAAGTGCAAAAATCAGTCATGAGTGGTGCAGTAAAAAATATTTCTTCTAAAAAATTAGATAAATTATTTTAAAAAATGATACGTCACTGTACAAACAAAATCTGGCTATCATATATGAGGGTTTTAGATTTGTTGAAGTTAAGTATAACACTGAATTTTGTGCTTCTTTCACAGTTTTCTTCTGCAGGCAGTTCATTTTGGGCTTTGACACTTTCCTACAGTTTTTAGCATTTTTATATGTTTTATATTACATCGCAGTGTTTTATTTTCAAGTCCTCAACTGTTTTTTATTAAAATAATATGCAAGATATGGCAATAGTTATAATATTTGACCTTTCAAACAACTGTGCTCTTGCCAAAAATTAATCCACTTGTCAAGACGACTACAGCTTTAAATTAAGATCTGTATTTTATGTCAGACTGCTAAACTCTGTGAGGAGATAGCAAAGATGGTTCAGGATGGGACCAGACTGGTAAGAAGGCTCCTAATGTTAGTACATCACTCCGATTTCTGATAGGTTTGAGGGCCCAGGGGCAGGAGGATTACCAAAGAAACTAGAGAAGAAATCAGAACATGAGAAAAGTTTTCCTCATTCAATAATTTTAACACATACAAAGACAAAAATGGTACCTAAGACAGCTCTATATTCCAGGATGGTATGCAATCTTTTACAGAAAGAAGGGTCTGTCTTTGCCTCAGTCATGTCCCACAGCCCAGCAACCAAACCTGGGAATCTTAGAAGTAAGAATTAGTGAAACGATGAAACGTGTTGGACTCCATGATCTTAAAGGTCTTTTCCAACCTCAGCAATTCTATGATTCTGTAACACTTGCCAAAACAGAAAAATATCCAGATAAAAGAATAGAAAGATGCTCAATTTTGGTCACTTCAAATACACTGAACAGAAAATGTTGCCATTTTCAGAGCACCTCAAAACCCTCTCCTGCCTGCACTGCTGTTTGCTGCTTTGTTTCCAGTCCCAAGTGGAGTTAAACTGAACTGATAATGTCAGGGGGAAAGGGGAAAGTGGTAAGCTGAAGAGCTTTACAGCCAATCCATTCTGTTTCTAAATACCTGAATTGCAGACAATCCTCTCAATATTACCTTGCCAGAAATATGATTTCTAAGAGTAGAAGATTGTGGCTTCTTGGTGTCAGAATTGTGCAAGTTCAGAGAAACTAATCTCTTCTGTGGTCATGGGAGAGTCTGTTATGCACAGCAAAGTGTCTGACTTGAATACTGGTTAACAATTTTGTGATGCTAAACTCTTCTATGGTAATCATGTTTGAGGAGGACAAACACATTGGAATCTTATATGTATAATCCACTCATCTGCAAAAAGGCAAACTCCTGAAAGAATAAATGCATCTTAGTTTCTTTGAAATACACTTCATTGATAGTATGACTCACTGATTAGATAAAATTTAACTATTATGGACCACAACACTGTTTTATCAATAGCAGTTATGACAGTTTATGTTGTATTAGAGCACAGAACTTCACCAGCTATGATCAGATTACCCAAAGAATGTAGAAAGAGACATTGGCACTATAATGAACATCTTTGTCAAACTTGAGCAAACCAGTGGAGGGCAGATGGTTAGGAGCCTGGAGAAGACAACACATGATCAGAGACTGAAGGAACTGGGTTTATTCATCCTGGAGATAAAAGACAAAGGAGGCATCTAATCACTGATCATTCAGCTACCTAATGGCTAGCAATAAAGAAGGCAAACCCAGACTCCTCTCAGAGGTGTCTTCAAACATACAAAGTGGCTCCTGTAGTAAAGGAAACTGTCTAGAGAGAATAAAATACTCTTTAAAGTGGCGGTGGTTTTGGAGGGTCAAGTAAAGGAACTCCAGAGGTCCCTTCCAAGTGAAACTGTTCTAGGATACATGTTTTTTCTATGTAAATAGAATAAATCCCTTCAATTTCTGTTTTAGTGCTAGAAAGCTTCGTGGTACACCTCCTCATAGTATAAAACAGTGTATCTGCTGCTTAAACTTTCACTTGCTAAACCATTAATACTTCAATTACATTAATTCTGCTTTCTCTAATATCAGAATTACCAATATATGTTCCCTACCAAGAAAAACTGCTGGGTTAGAATTATCTGTGAGGCTCTACTCCTCAGACTTTCAAACTCTGTGCTACTGAGTAGGGTCATTTAGCGCCTTATGGGCCTGCTCAATCGCAGTCCTTCATAATCTTCCTTCTCTTGCTCCTTGTTTGCAAGCTTTTAGTCTCTAAAATACAATTAGGAGGTTGCTTGCCAACAGAGAAGGGTGTTTGGGGCAAGATAGTGAGTGGAGGGAATATGAAGACATGGAAAGGCTCACATAAGTGAGACAGGAGAAGGAAGCTTGAAGCAGCTGGAAAAAAAAAGATGTAGAAAAGCATGAAGAAGACCTAAGTAGAAAATACAGTCAAAGAAAATACCTGTCAAAGCAGTTAGAGCTGAAGATGGAGGTAACCTCTGTCATAAGAACTTGAAGGAACCTTGAAGCTTGTTTGGCTTACAGGACGTGGAGGGGCTGAGCACTAGATGCTTATGAAAAGGAATTAGGGAAGTTGGAAGCTAAAGAAATATTCCTTCTAAGTTGTATAACTAATAATGCCATTTTTCAACACCACTTTCTTTCACATAAGTCTCATATTATTCTTGTGTGTGATGATATTTCTCATCTGTCAGGTTGGAAAGTATGGTACAGGTATCACTCAGTCTTTCCATCCCACTGTATAGATTCACTTTTCTGCCTCTGTTACAAAATCTCCTCATAAGCCAAGCCATGACCATGTAGCTCCAGAGGCCATGCAGACTGTCAAACCTTCCTTGCAAACCTAGATGACAAGGATACCTCACACCACAGCTATGTCTCGGTTGTGCTTTCTGTCAGTCAGCGTGTAACCTGTGCTTTTTCAGGGCCAATGCACAAGGAGTGGAGCACCACGGGCAGCTGAGCTGTCACAGGGAGCAGTGGATGATGGGGATGGGGTGGTAGGTTGCCCTGGCCACCAACAGTGCTTACGCTCTCCTATTTCTCTGTGGGGAATTGAACTCTTCAGGGCTTTGCTTTCTTCTCTGTCTCTCTTCTTTCCTCTTTCCCTTTCTCCATTCTTCCCCTTCTTACCACAGCAGAATTGTCCATGCTTCTTGGACCTAGTGGGACAGTTTATGTTAGTTGCCCAAAGAAAATTTAAAAAGTGACTCTCCTCTTGCTTTTCCCGCTGGATTTTGTTCCTCACAATAGTTTTAACATAGTTAAATTTGTTGCCCATCTTTTCTTATTTTTATTAAACTTAACTGGCAACACACAACTTAACTATGCCTCAAATAGGGGTAGGAGAAATATTTCAGACAAGTAGTTGTTTGTTGGACAAAATCATTCAGTTTTGAGATGTCTATGCTAAATTTGCTCATTAGTTTTACAAGAGCCCACTAACAAAAGGTGATTCCTGAAGAACAATCTTGAGAGCTGAAAAATAGGTTCCAAATAACATTTAGGAACTTCATAGAATGGTTTAGGTTGTAAGAGACCTTAAAGATCATCTAGTTCCAACCCCCCTGCCATGGACTGGGATACCTTCCATTAGACCAGGTTGCTCAGGGCTCCATTTGACCTGGCCTTGAATGGCTCCAGGGATGGACCATCCACAGCTTTTCTGGACAACCTGTTCCAATGTCTCACCACTGTCACAATAAAGAATTTCTTCCTAATATCTAATCTAAACCTATTCTCTTTCAGCTTAGGGCCATTAGCCCTTGTCCTACCACTATATGCCCTTGTGAAAAGTCCCCTTCCATCTTTCTTGTAGATCCCTTTAAGTACTGGAAGGTGCTATGCGGTCTCCCCAGGGCCTTCTCTTCTCCAGAATGTACAACTCCAACCTCTTCATAGGAGAGGTGCTCCAGCCCTCTGATCATCTTCATGACACTCCTGTGGACTCAAGTATGCCTCTCTTTAAAAAATTCCATATCAGATAGGTCTTTGTGCCCAGTAATGAGAAGCAGAGCCATAGTTGGAAGACTTTTAGATCAGAGATCACTGACCCTAGATGGTTTCTTCTCTGCCAGCATGATGGTGGTCACTTGGAAGGGTGGTTTTTACATTTCTGTCTTTTCAAATGAGGCCAGAATCTCCAAGACTTCAACATGGTAACAAGGGAATACCCGTGAAAGGCAAGAAACTCCCTTCAGCAGATTTTTTTCCTTCTATTTGAGCAAGTAATTGATGTCAGGTTAAAAGGGAATGTTCCAAGGCCTATTTTAAAAGAACAAATCCTTTCTTGGCAAAAATATAAAACAGCGTAGAACATACTGTATTTGAAGGAAATGCAGTAATTTGCATTAGCCAGATGAAGTCCAATATTCTGCAGAGCCAAAAAAGTATTTAAAAATATTCCCTGCGTGTTTCTAACTGATTTTTACTGCCTTTAGCAGATAATTCCAATTGTTTTAATTAGACACACAAAATTAAGACTTGCATATTTCACAAAGAAGAACAGACCAAACAGTGAAATCCAGAGTGGCATCTTTCCTTCAGCTTCCTTTTGATCCCGAGCATTAAGAACTCCTGTGCAGAGAAGGCTGAGGAAGCCATCGCAGAGCACAACAAGGTTTCTTCTTCTTAGGTATGATCAATGCCACACATTCTTGAGTGCCATCTACTGGCTTCTCATTAACTGTTTACATACTCAAAGAGAAAGTGTTCCTGTAACCTCTGGTGCTAATCAGAGACAGAGTCTAACTACAATGGTTGCTATGTTTCAAAATCTAGTGCAAGGAACTCTTAAGATGTACTCTCTCATGGTAGAATGACAGAAAAACAAATAAAAAAATCCCCAACAATTTTAAACATAAGCCAAGGAGTTACATATTTTTAAATCAATCTCAAATAGAATCCTGTTTTCAGGAAATAAAATGTACTCATTATCTATCTATTTGTGTCCTGTCACTGGGAAAAATAAATTTTCTTTAAACTAAACCTGAATTTTTTTTTGTTTGTTTGTTTTTTTTTTGTTTGTTTGTTTGTTTTGTTTGTTTGTTTTTGTGGTTTTTTTTCCCCAAAAGAATCTCCCTGAATTTATTTATTTTGGTTTTGTGTGCAATATTTTAATTTATTCTAGCTTCAGAGATATTAACAATTTTTGTCATTTAAAGAGTAAAATTGAGACAAACTTTTTAGATCGGGCATCAATTTTAAAATGAGAATATATGACCACCCAATATTAAATTTAATATTTTTTCATTTTCAAAATGAAACATATAAATTTTATTTAATTAGCATGAATCATCCTTAAATGTTCCAGAATCTCCAAGTCTAACCCTTTTTTTACCCCTTGGTAGATGAAAGGCATATGATGTTCGTCTGAGAATTTTGCCCCAGCTCTAGATGCCTTACTCCATTTAGGTTTGTCTCAAGTCAAAAAAAAACCCCAAAAAACCCAAAAAACCCCAAAACCCACAAAACCAAAACAAAAAGCAATTATGTAGTGTAACTTTGAGTTTCTAAAACAAAACTTGAACATTCTTCTCTGAATTGCACAGATAAAGTTCATTGTATCTAATTTTTAAGATCTTGAATCTTTGCTGCCACATCAGTTTCAGCATGATTCAACTAACAGGTGATAAAAATTCTAATTGGGAATTTTTTTTTTCTCTAAGAGTTACATTTTTCACACCTGTGCTCCCAGCTTACCACCACTACTGGTACGATTAAACTATACTTTATTACTAGTCTGGAAGAATAATGCTCATTTAGCTTGGAAAGTATTTTCAGACCAAACCTACCAGTCAGATTCTAATCACTTCCACTGCATTATGCCACTAGACCTGTCACTTCAGAGGCCAGGCATGATGTCTGAAAGTATGGTGTTATAAATAGAGTGCAAAGCATTGCTGTAACAGTCTCTGCTTCGGGGCTAAAGTGAAAATGTGTGTGTCGAACTAAAGTTGAAATGAACTCTCTAGAATTTCTAAACTGATTGAGTGGGTTGGTGAGAGAAAGGAATAGAAGGCCTGTAATAACCCTCTTCTCCCCTGTTTTTCTGCTACTGCTGTCTGACAATGAATCCCCAGGATGAATAAAGCTGTCAGGTTCACGGGCATTCAAGACCTGGTTTGTGTTACAGGGCCACAGGAGACAATGAAATGCACTAAAAAAGGTATCTATTTCCTTAAGTAAAACCATAGTAACTAATGTCTTAAAATAAATGTAAACGGTGTAATATGATGAGTTTTTGAAATCAGAGTCATCCACAATGCAATCAATAGCAAGCTTTCATTTTCCCTCCTATTAGTAAGTCTCTTTTTGACAAGTCTGTAGCTGGTAACATAAAGGGGGGACTAAAACAGCAGAAACTACACATTTTATTTTTCTCTAGGCTTATTTCCTCAAAGCCTCTCTGTTCTCCAGCTACACTTAGAGAGCTTGCAGTTTCACCTGTCTGGCCTATGTAAACAAGCCCTGATAACATGAAAACTGTTTTCCATGCTTTTGTTTTATGAAGGAAATATTTTTCCCTGTCTGCTGCATAGTCCCAAGCCCTGGCAAAGCAAGACAAATTCCAATAGTCTTCCCAGCATATTGTTTTCTTGGATTCTTTGAAGTTGTTTGTGTAGATATTTAATTTCATTTGTCACTGTTTAATTTTATGATGATTCCTCTCAACAATCTTTTTTTTTTTTAATTCCATTGATTGCATTCCATAAAGTTTCCCCTAATTAGAAACTGAATAAAAGGGGAAAAAAATCAAACAATCCTAAAGTAATTTTGCTCAGAATATTTATTTGAGTTGAAAGTAACATTTTAGTTACTCTTAGAAAAGGTCTATCCCTAGGCAGCTCTCTTCTCTGTGATAGATTAATACGTGTGCTTTTTTTTCTAAAATTTGAAGATTCACGTGTTTTACAGCTATTCCCATGATAATCATTTTGGTTTCTTATAAACAGTCATACATTTCAGCTTTCCTCCTGTTAAATCTTGTTGTTTGGCAGTCTCACACTGAAAACAGTTAAGCTGTTTTGCATAAGCAGCATTGTTCTAGAATAGCTTTAAATATACACCCACGTTCAGAGAGTGTTTAATGACTTTTTTTCTTTGTAAGTATTACAATCTTGCCTTTGTAATGAGTTGCATTTTGGTGATTGAGTAGGAGTCATTCTGTGGCAGTACACCAGACATCCAGTTACCAACATTTCAAACAGCACTCTGCAAAGACAGCTACGATATCCTTTTAAAGCAGTAGCTGACAGTTTGCATTACTCAGGTAGCTCTTTTTTCATCACAATTCTGTCCTTTAAACTGCTCACTTTTGTGTCCTATGACCTTATGAGTTGGCAGCTGTTAGTATAAATGGGAAAAAGATCCAAGCATTGAATTCCTCCTTGAGAACCAGCCCTTCATATCTTGCACCTCTGCTCACTGGTACATTGATTGCATAGCAATTAATCTTGAAGTCTGACTCAGTGTACACTACAATTCAACACATTTGCCACCTTAGCATACTCATTAGGGAAGAAAACCCAGCGTGCCATACATCATGTTGGGTTATTCTGATCAAACCCATGGATGTCTTGTCATCTCTCTCTTTTTCTTTTTTTTTTTTTTTTTTTTTTTTTTAATGTATTTCTTTTTTATATTTAACTTCATAAGCACCTAGTTAAGTCTCTGTAGTGATAGTCATGGACTAACTTACAGTGTTTCTAGACAAGGCCCAACCAATTTCTTTCCTACCAAGTAAGACTGGTCTTATCAGTAATATAAATATCATTAACAAAGCTATTCTAGAAGAAAGTATCATTCCTTCTGCAGCTTGAAAGTAAGCTATATTTCTCCATAATGGTGGCAGTACTTCACTACCAGGAAGCTCACAAGTCTCAGTGATTATTTGGATGGAAGACTTAATTTAATCAGACATACTCTTAACTCACTTCTCATGGCCCACAGGGATGTCACCAAACCGCAAAAGCTTCAAAAAATCTCTAAAATGCCCACATAACCTCCCAAACGTAATATGGTAATGTTCATGTTGGAGGTTTTTGCTAATATATTGTATTTTACTGTTTATGTTAAAGCATTAGGTAAAGAGGCTTGGAGGCAGATCTGTTTCAGTCTGTTTGCTGTGTTTAGCAAGTGGATTAATTTCCTCCTACTGAAATTGCGACTTATGGACTATCAATCCTTCTGCATCTTGGAACATTAAACATTGCTGCTCATTTTCGGCTCTCCTTCTATGCGTGACTCAAAGCTTTTCTTGACATATAACTGATTTCCTCTTTTACCATGGCATAAGGCACCACCAGATTGCAGAGGGTTCCACAGGGTGGTCATCTCAAGGCAAACTTCCAGACAGTGATCTGGAGAGGTGGCTGACGTCTTCATCGCTTAGCTAAATATTCACCTGCCCTCAGCACTGGGTAAGCTACAACTGATTGTGGGAGCTACAAGAGTAAAACAAATACTTTACCCTTAAACCCAATGAACAATCAATTAGAGAAAATTTTCACTCCCCCAATTACAGAATTTATAAACCTAAATATGACACTATTGTCAGGAAAAGCAGCGAGACGTGCCAGGAACATCAAAGTGTGAGATTCTACTTTAACCTAAGATATGTACAATTTTGCCCTGTGCCATTTCTCCCTGATGTCATTTCTTCCTGAAAAACACAACAGGAACATGAAATATTAATAATGTTCAGAGAATGAAGTGCAGTCAATCTACAGAACATAAAAACTGTAAAAAAAAAACAACAAGTTAATAATTTGAGACTATTGATAGATTCAAAAAATGCCAAATCTCTTCATAGATACTCTGTGAGAAAAATGTGCATAAACTATTCATGTTAATTTTTTATTATAAATTACATGTGTGTCATTAGATGACCATGAAAAACTATTACAGTATGGTCTGTGCCAGCCTAAACAATCAGTGACATTTTAGATGCTGTAGGGTATTCTCTCTCTGGAAAGTGGTGTAGATGCTCCCAAATCCCTTGCATGTACCATATCTGTCAACCCCATACGGATGTCTCAGATACCCCAGAGATTGTCCTTATCAGGGGATGTTTGATGCCTTTGTTAAGACCTCTGAAAAAAAATGTCAGCTATCCCATTTGGCCTCTAGTCATCTACCCTGCAGGACATGAGTATGCTTAAATCTTTTGCCACATCTGCCATATGGATGTCCTGGAGAGCTGCATGGTGTCACAGATGCATCCTAAGCCCCTCATCAACTCAGTGGAGCACAAGAAAGAATTCAGTTGATCAACCAGGCTCCTAAAGGAAGACAAAGTTTACTCTGAGCTCCAGACATATTGCCTTAGATTTTTTTTTTTTTTTTGTACATTGAATGTGAATTTTTCTTGTGTTTTGTTGTTACAAGTGAAATAGCATACAGGAGAAGTAATGATGGCCAGAAGTTTGCTGTGAACTTCAAAAGTAATTTTTTAGTTATCTAAACTTTAAAATTTGAGCATGTGATTTTTTTTAGCATTATTTCAACTTGAATATCATGACGTTTCTATCATATCAGTCCTGCCAGTCTGGTGTCATTTTTCTTACTCCAGTCTGAAAAGCCTATTTCAAAGGTGTTATTTTTATAAAGTCATAAAGAGGCTATTAGAAGCAATTGTAAGACTGGCATAAGGAGTCAATTGTTACTATGTGAAAATTCATGCTTGTAAAGTTTTCTCAAAGCATCCCTGGATGGAACAGTTGATAAATTACTCTTTTCATATTGTAAATGTTGCCACCACTGTTTTCAGAATACACTGTCCTTTCTGCCTTATGAGATTCAAAATGGCCAAGACTTAGTGGTGCTCTGCAGTTTCTGTTTCCAGTTTCATAGCAAGACAGTGGCTCTAAGACAGGAACGCTATCAGAATTGCTGCTACGAGTGACAGTGGAAGGATGTCAAGTTGCTATTACAGCAGCCTACTCAACCAGAATGGAATTCCTCATGACACAAAGTCCTTGATGCATAATAAATTAACCACATGAAAGACCATTTCCAAACATTATACTGTTATATCTCCTATAACATGCCTTGTGAAAATTACATTAATTCAGTCACGGTAGAGTTTGGAACACCTTCAGCAAGTTGAAATAGTGTAGCAAGAATATAAGTCCTTCTAAATTTGATTCATTACCACATTACATTAAAATTACAATTACCTAAGGATAAACTCTTTTTTGTAATTAAATGTTGAAACTTACTTTTTATTGTGAATATTTAAACAACCCAGCTTGTATTGCATATTGAGGGTTTTTGTTTGTTTGTTTTTTGTTTGTTTGTTTTTTGTTTGTTTTTGTTTTTGTTTTGTTTTGTTTTTGTTTTTGTTTTTTTTTCCATTTTTTTGCTGATGTTTTAATCCCCAAAATATTTCTGTTTCTGAAGCCTCAAAGACTTATTCTGGAGTTATGATAATGACTAAGCATTTTTAATTAGTGTCATTTAATTTAGCAATTAGAACCCTATCATGTAACAGCACAAAGATACTGTTTTAATATCTCCCTAAAACTATAATCATTTCTATCAAATTATGTACTTGCCTGCTGTTCAGATAATGAACTCTTTTTTCTCCTTTCCCTTTACTACCTGGAGCTGGCCTCATTGTTCTAGTAGAGTTTTAGGTTACTTTTTTTTTCTTTATTTGATCCGTGTTTACACTCTAAGAAGGTGACAAAATCTGAAGAGGAATTTGCAAATTATTGGCATGGGAATGCAATTGAGTGGTCCTTGTGCTCTTAGATTACCCAGGTGCCACTGAGTACTTAGTCTGTGCATGTCAGAAAATAATACTCAAAATAGAACACAGCTGGCTGTGCAAGATGTTGGCATAAAAACAAGTGGGTGCAAAGTACCCATGAATAAATGTGTTGATATTACAGGATGGCTTTACAGGAAGGTTTCATAGGAAGGTTTCAAACAGCGAGATCAACACAAACTGCCACCCACCACTTTGACATGAGATTTGCTTTCACAGAAGGTTGCGCCTCTGCAAAAGCAATAGCCTGATTTTTCTAAATTCATCACTGTTCTTATCAAGTGACTGGACACCTGCCATTTACACTAAACCTGTTAATATTTGACCTACAGCTATACTAAATAGCAAACAGTCTCAGAGTGACTTTTTGGAAATGAAAGATACATGCTTTCAAATTAATGACTCAGGGAATATAATAGCTCTGTGCATCCAATGGCCTCACTTTCAGAGATCTAGTGAGCCACGGATAATGTACCGGATCCATGTAACATCCTTTTTCTCTGCCCCTCAGTATTAAATAAAGAAGAACATGTAGCCACTCCAAGAACAAATACAGCTTACTGAACTCCCTTGAGCTTTGTGCAGGAGTTAAATGAGAACAAGATAGTTTCTCTTTATAAGAAGGAAAAAGTATTTCTAGCAATATCCTACCAGGACAGAATTAACAATAGTAGTTTCACATTAAAAGCAATGTTTTCAAGGCATTTGAAAATTGTGAGTTTTCTGTCATGTACTTATATAATTATACAGAGACTCAACCAGACTGAAGGAGAACTTAAACAAGAAATTAACTCTTACAAAGGAAATGAATTTAATTTTGCTACAAAGATTTTTGTTTGATTGTTCATTTTAAGATTTTTTGCATGGCTCAGAAATCTGTTCAACTAAATACTTTTTATCCCAGCCTTGGCTTACCCAGACTTATCTCAGTGCATCCTTACATAAGACTTAAATATTTGCTTGTTCAAGTCGCTGTACTGAAATATCTCCCCTTCTCCCCTGCTGGAATCTTGCAGTTCCAGGCATCGATGAGTCACTTAGCCCTCACTATCATACTGTGCTTATGGGTGACTGCAGTACAGTCAGTCACCAGCTGGTTGCAACTGAATACAGGGAAAAACCCCTCAAGTAATGAAAAAAGGAGGAGGCAATATCTGGAAAAAGCGACAACCTCCAAATTCACTTAACACATAAAACTGCCAACATGGTACTCAGTGTGTTGTTTTTAAACCTCAACCTTACTTCCACATTGCCCTCTATTTTGATTGGAAATGCTCAGGATGTCTTTGCAAGATAAATATACTGTCATAGAATCGTGGAATTCTTTAGGTTGGAAGAGTCCTTCAAGATGGAGTCTAACTATTAACCCAGCACTGCCATGTTTACCACTAAACCCTGTCGCTAAGTGCCATGTCTACACATCTTTTGAACACTTTCAGGGATGAAGATCTCACTGCTTTCCTGGGCAGACAGTTCCCATGACTGACCACTCTTTCAGTGAAGAAATTTTTCCTAATATCCAATCTAACCCTCATCTGGCACAAGTTGAGGCCACTTTGTCTCATCCTCTAACTTGTAACTTGGGAGAAGTAACCCCCACCTGCCTACAACCTCCTTTCATGTAGCCATAGAGAGTGATGAGGTCTCCCTTGAGCCTTCTTTTCTCCAGACTGAACAATCCCAGCTTCCACAGCTGCTCCTCATAAGACTTGTGCTCCAGACCCTTCACTAGCTTTGTTACCTTTCTCCAGACATGCTCCAGCACCTCAACATCTTGTAGTGAAGGGCTCAGAAATGAACACAGCATCTGAGATGTGGCCTCACCAGTACCTAGGACAGGCTTTGTCCTTTGACAAAGTTTCCCTTTTGAGAATGGTTAGCACGTCAGGAATCCACATACAGGAATCCATACTGTTCCACAGCACAGCAGTTGAATCACTGTGGCCAGTCCCTTCCCTTTCCTGCTCTCTTGACTCTACCTTGCCAAAGCAGCTGAACGATTAGCAGCCCATACAGAGGAGCCCACTCTCAGTACAGGTGCATTAGGGTCTGAGATGTTTCTTTTTTCACTCATATTTAGGAGCAAACCATTGCCATAATCTTAGCTATTATTCTAACTTTATTGCAGAGGTTTCTTTACTATGCATTGATGAGTATTCTCTGAAAATGAGAGTTCTCATTATTTCTGCTTCATGATGAGGTGTAGGAGAATGATGAATCAAAGTGACTTTGTAACCAATAGCCTGAGAATGACGAAATAAAGGTTTATGAAGTCATGAATATCTCGAGAATTGGATTACACACCTAATTCATGATGTCTTACCGAATTTTATTTAGAAACTAGAGAGTATCAGGTGAGATAATGAGATGGCAAATTCAAAACCAGTGAGATTCTTCATACAGTTCCCAGGCAAAATGTGGGCAGCACAGCTGGGGTTTTTTTTTGTGTTTGTGTAAAACTTATGTGACCAAACCAGGCAATAAACTACAGAAGGCAAAATTTATCCTAGAGGATCCTGAACTTCAGATTGCTTGAGGTTACAAGAGAACATCAGAAAAAACCTTTGTTTGCCCTTAGGCATCCACTGTTGGCCAGGCTGTGAATATGATATTTATCTACACTAAACCTTTGCTCTGATCCAGTTTATATGCCATAGCTATACTGCATATTCAGAAAATCCATGCCAGACCTGTGAATACATCCTTAGCTGTCCAGAACATGATAAATTGAATAAATATTCCTAACATAAATGACAGAAGGTAGAAAAAGAAAATAAAACTGTCAAAAAAGCCAGTTTAAAAAGTAATGCTAACATGGTGAAGTAAATAAAGGGTAGCCTGCAGTGTTGCACGCAGTTTGCATCCTGCTCTACTCAGTGCTTCTTGTACATCCTAGGAATATGGCTTATCAGGTTTTGTGTTTCATTATTAACAGTGAAAGATCCTTTCTCTTGTCATAAAAGAAGATAACATGATATTCATCTGAAGGTAAGTTTTTCAGAGTTCTCCAGAAAGAAGAGAGGCCTTTAAATCCCAAGGACAAAGCTATTAAAATAAAAATATTCAAATGAAATAAGTAAGTACAACTAAAAATGAGACAGGAATGGCACGTTTAGAAATGTTAGCTTTAATAAAAAAAAAAAAAAGAAATTTCAGACGTAGTCTCTGTCTAGGTATTATTTCTCTATGGCTTATACTCAAGATTATTTTTAAAAAGTGTCTTTCACTCTTCCAGCCCATTAAGATAAAGTGCTGCAGCTTACATTTCCTATTGGTATATAAAAGCATCAGAGAGCCAAGAAGGTATTTTAAAATGACGTGCATTGACTTGTATATTGGTACTAAGATTTTTTTTCTATACTGCCTGCAAGAAATAATCACGGAACTATGGTGTTTCCATAGCAACTGCATTTTAATAAGGTGAAATTTCCAGTTTGATAGCACTGAACAACTAATAATGTCAGTTTCCAGTGTTGCAGAAGCTCAGATGTCAGGAAGAGTCAGCATAAAACATGGGACTAAAATTGATTTTTTGCAATATTCACCTTTATTGCTAGCATAATTTCAGGAAAAGCCAATAAAAGATATGATTAAACCAGTAATCTTATTTTCACATGGTTCTCATATCATAAAGCATCAACATTTGAAATATATCCATTTAAAGGTTATTCATCTATCTCCATAAGAAACTGTTCTAACAGCTAGATCACTTTTCACCTTTGAGCTTTTACTAAACAATACTTCATGAGAAGCGGCGGGGGTTGGCCGAGTGGCGTAGGCCCCCACCTGTGGAGCCGGCTCCTCCTCTGAGGACGCCGGTTCGAATCCTGGAGGAACTCGCTGTCACCGTCCGAGCGTGCTCGGCCGTGGCAAGATGAACCTCAGAAGTAAAGGGGGTGGGGCCAGTTCCACGCACCCTGTGCCTCACCTAAAAAATCCATTGCGCAGGCTTATCCCAAAATCTTCGTTCGGGAAGTCCAGCCAACAACAACAACTTCATGAGAGGGTTCTGACAATAATTTTCTGGTAGTAGGTGTAAAAGCTCAAAGTCCATACACTGCCTGTTGATGTATGCTGATGTTTGCCAGTCAGAATGCAAAAACTCATTAGCAATTTTGCTGTAAAATCACCATTCCCTTAAGGCCAAGAGCTGAACTTAAGTGAGATTTCTTTTTAAGAACCTAGAAGAAATCATGAATTTGGATCTGTCTTTTAAAGTCAATGGAAGGTCTTTTAAAGGCTGGACAGATTTTCTTTTCAGTCCCTTTCTCAGTGTCTGTGGTCTAATGTGAGCCTTTCTGGAGGGTTCCAGTGGTTTTAGACTAGAGAGACTCGGTAAAAGGTGAAGCTAAAGAAGAAATTTATCTCTGAAACAAGAAACTTCTTTACTGGGTTAAAATTAAGTGCAGTGGATGGCCAGTGTGAAGTGACATTACTCATCTCCACCACGGTACTCACTATCAAAAATGTGATGCTAGGATTACTTCAATTTACAGTATGAATCCGCTCTCTGAAATCCTTCCCTTCAAATATAATAAAAATTAAGTTTAAAAATTAAATGAAAGAGAAAATAAAAAGTAAAATGGACTTTTTTTTTTTTTTTTCAAGAGCACCAAGAAGACACTTCTTGAAAGGAAGCTAGTAATTAAATTACTTATTTCCAGAAATTATGGTTTTAAATAAACTATCAGAAATACTTACAATGAAATCAGACTTGACAGAATAGGATTTTTTTTCTGACATTTTTTTTTAGAGATAATTTTTCCCTGTGTTTCATCATGAACCATATGGCTTCATTGATCTTAGTACACAATCATGCCACTGCATGTGTGAAGGACAGTCTAGAAATGATCATGATCCTTGTTTCAGAGATTAAAATAATGTTTGCCTTCTTGTTTAAATCTATTAATCATAAGTGGCATATGCCTTCCCCTACCTCCTGCTCTGAAAGAGATCTGTGGGGATAAAATATGACATCACGGGGTCTCAAAACACCCTTGATAAAGCTGATGAGCAAGATCATTGCCAGCATCATGCAGAGGGACAGTGCAGCTCCTGACAACCATGCCTGGGCTCCACATCCCACACATCTTGTCCAGGTATCACTCTGTATCCTCTCAGCAGACAGAAGAGGACAGAGTAGTCTATCTTTGCCCCTTGCTGCTCCATGTGCTTATGCATGCTGGGGGTTCTTAATATCCCAGCCTCAAGGCTAGGAAGGCCTCCTGGTTGCAAAACAGAAATGTTTTTGCCCCTCACTGCACACAAAAATCATGAAAGGTTCTGTATTCAAATAGGAAATTGTAACATTAAGAAGAGAATAGTCTGAGTGGGAAGGGACTTGCAAGGTTTAGTGAGTCTAACTCCTGACTCTGCACAGGACTATCTCCAAGAGTCACATCATGTGCCTGAGAGAATTGTTCAAGTACTTCTTGAACTCTGGCAGGTTTGGTGCTGTGATCTGGGGAGCCTGTTCCAGTGCGAAACCACCCTCTGGGTGAAGAACCTGTTCCTAATATTTAACAAAAACCTGCCCTTCAGACTACAGCTTCAGGCCATTTCCTCTGATCCTGTCACTGGTTATTACAGAGAAGAGATCAGTGCCTGCCCTTTTTCTTCCCCTCACAAGGAAGTTGTTACTGCAATGAGGTCTCCCCTCAGTCTCTTCTTCTTCAGGCTGAGCACACCAAGAGCCCTCAGCTGCAACTCATACGGCTTCCCCTCAAGGCCCTTCACCATCTTCACTGCCCTCCTTTGAATGCTCTTTAATAGCTTAATATCTTTCTTTTATTGTGGTGCCCAAAACTGCACACAGTATTCCAGGTGAGGCCAACCCACCGCAGAGCGGTGCGGAACAATCCCCTCCCTCAACTGGCTGGTGATGTTGTGTCTGATGCCTCTCAGGTCACAACTGGCCCTCCTGGTTGTCACAGCACTGCTGACCCATACTCAACTTGTTATCGACCAGGCCCCCCAGGTTCCTTTTGGTGGAACTGCTTTCCAGCATCTCATTCCCTAGTTTGCTCCATCCCAGGTGCAGAATCTGCCACTTTCCCTTGTTGAACTCTATATGGTTGGCGATTGCCCACTCCTCTGATTTGCTGAGGTCTCTCTGCAGGGCCTCCCTGCCTTCCAGGGACTCAACAGCTTCTCCCAGTTTTGTGTCATCTACAAACTTGCTCAAGTATCCCTTCCAGTCTGGTGTCCAAGTCATTTATGAAGGTGTTGAAGAGCACAGGACCCCAGGTGGATTCCTGTGGAGCCTCACTAGTGACAGGTCATCAGTCTGATGTCATCCCATTCACTATTACTCTCTGTGCTCAACCCATGAGCATAGAGCAATTGTTCACCCACTACACAATGTGTTTATCCAGCTGTGCTGGACATTTTGTCCAAAAGGATACTATAAGAGACAATATTGAAAGTCTTACTGAAATACAGACGAGATTACATCAGCTGGCTACCCTTGATCAGCTATGTGAGTTGCCTCTTCACCTTTCTAGAAAATTGGGACTTTTGCCAGCTTCCAGTCAGCTGGGACCTCTCCAGAATCCCAAGACCAACGAAAAAAACATTGAGAGAGGTTTTACAAAGACATCAGCCAACTCTGAGAATTCTTGGATGAATCCCATGAGGCCTCATAGTTTTATAGGGATCCAGTGGGAGGAGCAGATCCTGCACAGCTTCAAGATCTACTGGGATTTGATCATTTTTGCAGTCAAGGTCCTCCATCTCAGGGCACTGACACCCCCTTTGTCCATTCTCCATGTTGAAGACAGAGACAAAGAAAATGTTAAACACTCCTGCCTTGTCTCTGTCCCTGTTTGCGAGGTGACTATCTTCAAACTGGAACAGGCTGATGACATTTCTGTATTGCCTATTGCCATTAATGTATTTGAAAAATCTCTTTTTATTGTCTCCCACAGTTCTTTTCAGCTTCAGCTCCATTTGAGTTTTGGCCACATGAATTTTCTCTCTACAGTGGCAAGCTGCATCTCTGTATTCTTCACACTTGTCCTTTCTTCCACTGGACACACACCTTCCTTTTTTGCCTTATTTCCAGGGGAAGGTCCCTTCTCAGTCAAGTCAACCTTCTGCCTTGCCTGCTTGGCTTCTTAGATTTGGGAATTGCTGCTCCTGTGTCCTTAGGAGGTGATGTTTGAAAAGTAATCAGCGATGATGGGCCACAGCACCTGCAAAAACATTTTTCCAGGGAACCTTACTTACTAATTTCCTAAGCATCCTGAAATCTGTTCGCCTCCCGTAGCAACTCTCTCCTTAACTGTGACAATTTCGGTTACTATGCTCTGATTAATGACATTGCTTAACCAATATGGAAATTTATGACATATGAACAGTTTAAAACAACATATAAATGGTGTTTGATTGGTGAATATGACTTACAAATATAGAATATATCAGCCTTCACTGGATTTAGAGAATACAAAATGCAAGAGACGGTCCTTGCCCTATAAATCTAATACACTAAGTGCAAAAGACAGAGAACGTGATGTGATGGATGAAATAACAAGGGGGAAAGGTGACGCGACTGTGAGAAGCAGCAGCAGTCTTGGATCTGTGGGACTTTGACCTTGCTAGAGAAAAAAGTTTAAAATGTAATGTAGAGGAGAGTACGGGCTAAATCTCCTAATCAGAGCCTTTCCTGACATTTACAGCTAGATTGCAAATACCTAGTATATGACACCTTTATAATTCCTGTTTCCTTTGTAAACCATATTAAAGCTGCTAAAACAGCAAAGCAGTTTGTGCTATAATTTGAAAACATGCTTTAATACTGAACAGAAGATTCCATTTTAAATTACATGACAATATGGAAATAATTAGAAGCGTTCATGTTCACTGGACCTAGTCCTAACTGTGCCATTTGCATAAAAATAGCTGCTGGATTGAAAATTACATGCAATTGTGCCTTTGCAGAATGTATTCACATGCTAAACTTCAAAACACCCAGCAGTACAGGCACAGAGAAACCTTATCATTCTGGATATTTCTTACTGTAAATAACTGACTTCTCTCAACATTTACTTCTGCGTTATCTACATTGATTATCCAAAGAAATATAGTTATTACAAACACTTGAAATTGATGCTTTATTTTCTTTCATCTTACATGGAAAACTAATGTTGATTGGGAATATCTGCAGCATAGCTAAAGAATATGTATTTGCTACTAGATGTAGTACAGCAATTTTTCAGCAGCCTGACCAGCAGCAGGAATGTGTGGCGCTCTAATTATCAGGGTTCCATGGTATTTATTGCTCCCATTAGTACAGCATGACAAACCAGGGCATGACATTTAAATAGCTTGCCTAATGGTTGGCAATATGTTTGCAGCAAAATCAGATAAACATTAAGGAGTCAGAAGCCCCTGGCTCTGAGTTTCATCCACTAGATTGCACTGCAATCAAATTTTCAGATGTCATCGAATTTCATAGACTCACAGACAGACTCATAATGACTTTTTGACATATAGGTATTTAGATGGCTGGATAGGAACGCTGTGGGATACACACAAAACCCAAAAGAGTGTGTGAAGGGATTGTGAATCTTGGGACATCAAACTAGCTTTACAGGTTTGGCTGTATTCTCCACAGCTTTTTTGGGAAGCTGGAAAGCCATGGTCCACATGGCTCACTACAAAAAAAAAATCACAACATCTGGTTTAGTTTCCATAATGGAAAATGACAACTACAGACCTTTCCACACAAATTTAAGTTCTGCAGTATTTTCATCAGTAAAGTAGTAACATCACAATAAGTGTTAATACTAATGCAGTGTGCCTGGACATCTGAGGGCTGATATTTTTTCATTATGATATTTCACATAACATGTAATTAGCAAATACTGGGGAAAAGATCATTACAATGAAGGGCCTGGGATCACTGTTAGCCGTTAAGACATGCTGACAACATCAGGTCTCAATGGATTTATTCTGATATGGATTTTTTCACATATGTGGGTGTGGGTTCCTATTCATCATGACCTGAGCTGCTTGCTTCCTGTGTCTGGAGGGACAAGAGTGAGGTTGCAGCCAACACTCATCATGTGTTTGTCTTTTCCCATATAGCACACTAGTTGAGTGGCTGCAGGGATAAAACTGAAGGAGGATTTAGAGAGTTCAGTTTCAAGGGTGAGCTTAAACACAAGCTAAAATGACAGCATAAATAAATCAGTCAGAACATTTCATTTCAGCCCAAGGTTTTTAAAAGCCTGTTACCCTCATGTTATTTTCAGGGAAAATGTCTAATGGAGACATGACATAGTGCTGAAAATACATGACTGGCCAAAAAACCTGGTGAAAATCCCAGTCTTTTGTAACACAGATCCACAGGCATTTTTGTCAGATGTTAGGGCAGCAGAAGACAATCTGATTTTGTTTAAAATAAATATAAACGAATAATTATAGATTCTCCCAAGTTAAGATGCAGTTAAACTTCTCTGAGTTACTTGTACATTGAACACAATATTTTAAATACACAAATTCCACAAAAATTTCAAGTGATACATTTTTGTAATTACAGGCAGGATGTTGAGAAGTTTTATAACCAATGGGACATAGAGTATCTAACACGCAGTTGAATTTATGGGCCTGTTGTAAGCCAAGCCTGTATTTAATTTTATTTTGATAAATAGTGCTCCAGGGAAAGAGACATCTGCACATAGGTGGAGTTTAATTTGGGAGATTAACAGCCAAGAATTTTCTGTAAGTTGGAAAATTTTATACATAGGCTATTGATCAAGCAAGAGGAATGATTTTGCTAACTGTGCCGGTTATCCCTCTTTGCTTAAAATGTAAAATGAATAAAATATTAGTTGGGAAGTCTGCAAGGCTTTTATTCCACTCAGTTTAGAATTTAATGACTATTAAGCATAATTTTTCTGACAACAAAATTCAAATTTAACTGAAAGGGAAACCGTCTTTAAACATAAAAAGGATCATGCTCACTGAGCTGAGGAGTAAATCATTGTATAAAATTTCAGTATCATAAAGAAAAGAAATGTTCTAGCTCTAGATAAGAAGAGGTGTCTATCTTTTGTGGGAAAAGCATGTTTCCATGTAAGCCTGCAAGCTTTCTCCCCATTTTTCTTGGGCAGCAAGCAATAGAAAGCCCTTCACAGAATCATAAAATCAATCAGGTTGGAAAAGACCTCTGAGATCAAATCCAACCTTTGACGAGACACCACCTTGTCAACTAGGCCATGGCACAAAATGCCACATCCAGTCTTCTTAAACACCTCCAGGGACAGTGACTCCACTACCCTCCTGGGCAGTCCGTCCTAATGCTTGACAACCCTTTCGGTGAAGAAATTTCTCCATTCTTCAGGTGAATTCTTCTAGTGGTGCTGCCAGCACACTTTATCACCATTGCCTGTGTTGAAATCTGAGCAATCTCTACACTGGATTCTGGTGCAGGGATCTGCTACTAAGCTTCCTCCTTCCAACAGCTGCTACTCAGCTTTGGCCTTTGCTACTCAGCTCCTCCCTGGTTCCCCCACCTTCTTTCCTGATAAGCTTTACATGCTTGGGCTTTATTTAGCAAGAATTTTCCCCAGGATGAATCTTCAGTTAGTACAGAGTTACCCAGGGCATCTGTTAGCAGCAGACAGAAAAGAGCTGCTAGCAGGGTATTGAAAACTATTGTCAGCTTGTCATACAGTAAAGGAACTCCAGGCACAGATCCTATCTCAGCATCTGAAAATAAGATGCATAACTCCATCAGATATTTTCATCACTCCATCAATTTTAGGTATGCCCTCAAACTTCCTATGGAATCACACTTCAAGTCTGAATACTTCATTAATGGTTCTACCATTTACATCCATAAATATATTTTCAAATTTGTGAAAAAATGCCATGCATATAGGGGGTATACATGGCAATATACAAGGCAGCAGCATTGCTGCATCCAACAGTGGGGTGGCTAACCATACTCAGCCCTATTCCCAGTGCTGTGCTGGAACTACATCTATCTACTCATCAGCTCTCAGAAGTACCTGCTGAGGTGTTTTTTTTCATAAAGGTTTACCACAGTGGGTAAAAGGCAAAACCACTACAATTATAAAGGCACACTTTAAACCCACAATACACAAATACAACATCCACTGCCCAACAGTAATTAAATGAGCACAGGCAGAAAAGAACATATGACTATTTCAGAAAGCCACTTTTTGGGACTGTAGAAAGAATAATCCAATATCTATCAAAAAAAAAAAGGAAAAAAAAAAAAGGAATGAAAAAGGTAAGATTAATTTTCTGACCCTCCACACTTTCAAAATCCTGCAACAATCAGCTAATAAACAAGACTACACTGATTTGGCTAGGATGGAGGTTCCAAAACCTTTTTGGGCAATTTCTCCTAGTACTCTCACATCACAGCATACACCTCTTGCAATTCAAAATGCAGCCATTGCCTCTTCTTGATTTCCAGCACACATCTGAAAATAAGTTCATCTTCTGTCTCCTTTTAGATAGTGGAGTAGAGAAAGAGGAGGAATTTTCTACTCTTGACTGAACAAGCTCTGTTCCCTTGCTTTTTGTGTTCTCCAACCCCTACCCATTCTTCTGGTCTTCTAACTGGACTCCTTCCAGCCTGTTGACCTTGTATTGTTGTCTGTCTGGGGTAGCTAAAACCTAGGCACAGCATTTCATGGGGGGCCTCTCCAGTGCTGATCAGAGGGAAATAAACTCATCCCTCAAGCTCTCAGTTATGCTTTTGCTATACAAAAGTGTAGGTAGCAACTGCTACCAAAGGGGCACACCGGCACATGTTCAGTTTGTTGCCCATCAGGACTTGCAGCACTGTCCCTAGGCATCTGAGGTCGTTTTTGAACAGTGCGGGACTTTGTGTTCATCTTTGCAGGAATTCAGGATGCTTCTGTCAAGCTCCTTGTGAATGATACCCTTTCCCTTCAAGTATATCAATAACTACCCTTTTCTCATCCATCTCAGTTTTGTTACATGTGTAACCTTGGTGAATGTTCATGGTAGATCATGAAGATACTCAACAGGATTGGCCCTGAAGGTACTGACACATTAAGACAGGCACATGTAACTGACTGCCATTGGTCATGGCTCTCTGAGCCCAGCAGTCTAGCTGTGTCTTTCACACACCTTAAAGATGACCCATTTAGGTGATTTTGCCTCACACTGACTATCAGTAGGTGTGTTTGTGTTTAAAACCCTGCAATTTCTAAGGTACCACAAAACCAAATCCTGTCCCCTCTTGGTAGTGAGTCAGCCATGACAGAAGTCAGTGGGGTTGCTCAGTCATGATTCACTCTCAGTGAATGTGCTGGTTTGCCTATTTTTGCTTTTCAGGACACTCAATCCTATTCTGTAGTCTTTCCAGGGACAGGGTTGAAGTCGACCATTTTTTGAAGATGGGAATGACATTTGCTTTGTTTTCATGGTTATTTGGAACCTACCAATTCATCATACCTTTTCTAAGACTAACAGACCACAGCTTTGCTGTGTCATCTCTCAAATGCCTAAGCATCTGATCCCATGGACTTGTGTGCAATGTGCAGATCTAAGTGGTCATCAATTTGATTGTCCCCTGAAGTGGACAGTACTTCTCTCCCCAAACTCCTGCTTGCCATGGAGAACCTCGGAGCAGACTATGCTAGTAAGGACTAGGACAAAAGACACACTTAACATCCCACTCCTTTCTGTGTTCTTTGTCCCTCCCATCCATGTCCATATAATTTTCATATTCATCCTTGGTTGCCTATCCCAATTCCATAAGCTTCCTTTCAGCATTTTAGCTCAGGAGTAATCTGTTGAGTCAAGCTGGCCTACTGTGATGGTTGCATGTTTTCTTATCCGTTAAATCAGACTGTTCTACCTTAAGGAGATTGTGCTTGAAAATTTATATCTCTTGCCTTCCTTGCCACTTCAGGCAGTCTCCTAAAGGGTCCTGCCCATCAAAGTCCTGAAGTAGCCAAGATTGCGTTCCTGAAACCTAGTGTCTTTGTTACTTGTCTTTATTTCCATTAGGTGATTAAATTCAACTTATGGTCACTGCAGTCATAGCTTACAATGACTGTCATCAGTTCCAGAAAGAGTTTTTCTTTGTTTATGAGTAGCAGGATCTGCAGAACATTGTTCACTGTCAGCCTGTCTCACAGTTACACCAAAATAATCATCATATTCCCAGCTTTGTTGCTCTACCAGCAGATATTGGAGTGATTAAAGTCCCCCAAGATAACCAGAGCTTTCAGCTCAGGGTGGGATCCTTCAAGTTATTAAAGGGTTGCCTACCTTCTCCCCCTGTTACTTGTGCAACCTGTAGCAGATGTTAGCTACAGCATCTCCTGGGTGGCTAATGCTCTGATTTTGACTTGTAAGTTTTGAACAGGTGAACTATTCTTTGTGGGCAGTCCAATCCCCAGCTCTCATCTTCACAGCCTGTCTTTCCTAAAGAGCCTCTACTTATCTGGTGCAATGGTCCAACCATGAGCTATCTACCATGCCGTCACAATATTAATTACCTAATTCTGTGTTTGTACAGGACCTTTTACCCTCCCTTCTGTCCTGGTTATAGTAGCCAGGATCAGTTTGTCACTGTGTGGGTGTGCATTCTAAACCCTCTATGCCATTTTTCTCATCAACTGCTCACAATGGCCCATTTGCAGCAGCTGCAGCTGCCCAGGGCACATCCGACCACTCAAGCTGGGTGTTTAGGGACTTCTGTGAGACAAGGAAGTTTACCTGTCTTCACATCTATGACTCAGGTGTGATAACTCCCCTCTGGGGAGCCATTAGTACTTTCACACCCATCTGAGAGGTCATATCTGCTAATGGGCCATCAGGGATGCCAAAAATATGCCATTGTTCACCTCACAGACTAAATCACCCATTGTGAAACTCTCCACCCTGTGGGAGGGACTGGGTGTTCCCATCTGAGCCCAAGCAGAGATAATCTTGGGGTTTTGGAACTAGGAGCTCACTTCAGATCCAGAGGAGGACCAGAGCCTCGACTGGACTGAGACTGCCACCAGATTGCAACCATCATTTTCACCAGCAGTTTTCTTCCTTTCTTCTTACTTTGAGCTCAGGGCGGGCCATATGGTGATCAGCACAGGGGTTGGTGAGCTCCATTCTGCTTGTGCCCCTCTGTGTTGGGCTGTACATCTTGTTTTGTGGCACAAATAGATTTTCCTTCTGTATCAGTGTATTTTGTGATCTGTTTTATTAAATTGTTATTCTGACTTGCAATCCCATTCTGAGTTGAATTCATTTCTCCTGCCAGTTTAGCTCTAAACCAGCACACCTCTCCATCTGTTTCCCAGGCAGGACACATTAATTTATAGACACTTAAGATGGGAGCCCCTTTTTCTCACATCTCTTTGGAAAGTACAGAAATTGCATAGGAACAGTCATCCTCTATTTCTCTCCTTAAAAAGCAAGACAAGCAATTTGTTATGGAAACTAGCATAAGGATAGCAAGAATCATTAGGCTGCTTCTGTACAGCTTTCTGAGATGCTTCCAATTTCTCCCTAGCAGACCTTCTGTGTTGCTTGAGGATCAGGTTCTCAGTATCACAGAAATTGACTCCCTGTAAGCAGAACGAATCCCACCAGCAGACAGCAATCTGATGGCTGTAATCATTGGTGCCCAAGGTGTTCCCTCCATTACTTGGCTGCCAGGTTACACTAGCACATATCTCTTCAGTGCACAGCTGAAACCAATGCAGAAAGAGAGAAGTATGACCCTGAGTTTGGGCACTATAACAACTGCTGAATTAAAAAAATAACCTTAGAAACAACTTTCAGATAGTGAAGGGTATAATTTTCTTTTAAGTTACCAAAATAAATGGCCCCTGCTTTGGCTACATTAATTATTAGTTCAGGGCAGTAGGAGCAAATCTGTAATGTGAAAATTTTTGTTAATGCATACTTGAAACATGTTTTAGGAACTTTATTTTAGGTAGACTAAATTAGCATCTGGAGACAATTAGGCACCTGTAGTACATCTTTTGAATTAATTTTCTTCCAAAAGGAATACAGCTTTTCCTTTTGAAGACTGTTGTGTGCTGTAAATAATTTTGTTTAAAAAAAATGTATCGATTGAACCCAAAATACTTAAGTTAATTCCTTTACAGAACGCCTTAAATTTTCACTGCTAAACAGTGATTATCTGAAAATAATTTTAAGATCAATGCTACTTCAATAAAATTTTTATAGTTTTATTGTTTTTACATAATTATAAGTCTTCAATTTTCTTTCATGTTAACTGTGGCAAAAGCCTTTAGTCAATACTTTCAGGCAATGTTTTTTCCTCCAAAATATTGACAAAGGAAAAGAAAAGAAAGTCATACATGAAGACATACTTCAGTGGAAACCGGTAAAGCAATTTATATTGATTCTGTAAGTGATTCTGATTTAGATTCTGTCTGGCTCCTCACAATAATACTATACAGAAAGAGAAAATATAGGAGTTATTCTTCAAACAAATAGAAGTGGTATATATAAGCATTGAGAACTTCTTTAAGGAAAAGAATCTCACTGCCAGACTACAAAGTGTACAGATTTGTGCTAATCTGTGGTTTCTGAATTAAGTCATGACAGATTTATTTCATCTGCCTTTTTTTAAAATTATTATTATTTATTTTAAAGAAGGATTCTAAAAACCCCAAAGCGTGTGAAAATAAATACAAACCTAGCAGTGTATTTTAATTTAATTATTTAATTTTAAGAGTAGCTCTTGGTGAATAGTTTATTATTAATATTTTTGGGGAAACTGTGATACTGGAGAGTTTCAGCCTGGGGCTTCAGATATTTATCTCAAGATCTTATTGAATACTAGAAGTTTCTAAGGTCACAAGAAAATACTGGGAGGCAGTTTTGTCTTCCTGAATCACTGCAGTACCAGCTGTCCACTTAACAAAGGCAGGCACTTGCTGAATACTGTGGAGGATGTTCTGGTTCCTAGAGAAAGTTACTAGGCTTATCACCCTCATTTGTTACTTTTAGGTATATTTAAGCTGTGTTAGATCATATCTAACTCAAGCCAGGTTTGTTTGGTTGCTTCTTAAGGCTTTTCGGTAGGTTATAGCTGTTTACTGATGAAACTATGTAGTCATCTATTACACTACCAGAAAATTCTTTGGTATAAAACAACCGCAATCATTTTTCCCAAGCTTACTGAAATCCATTTGAGCCCTCTTCCCACCTGCTGTCAGTGCTCCCATCCCTCTCTTCCATGCCACCCTGCCCTTTGGGCTCAGCAAGTCTGCATGTAGAACATAGGGCAGCGAGTGCAGGGAACCCAAAACTGCTCACACCAGCACTTCAGCAATATGCTCTGCACTGAAATAAGTATATCAGGACACAGATTTTTAAGTGGTAATTGTCGGCAGCCCAAGGCAACAAATAAATCAGAAACAGCTATGACGAGGTCCAGTGGAAGGGAGGGAAAGAATCAGGAATAATACTAGTTGTGTGGAGGTTTTGTGCAGAAAAAAAAAGCTTACATGGCCATCTAAGCAATAAGACAAATTCTAGAAAACTCAGAAGAAGGTACATTCAAGCTGAAGAAAGGTATTGAAAAGGACTGATTCAGTGACATGACTAAGAAATAGAAAATTTTAACTCCTTCATGCAGTTGTGGAGGAACGTGACTAAACTGATTTCCACTCTACAGATATTTTTATTCTACCATTTTGCCAGTATTTCAGAAAGCCTGACAAGGACACTGTGAAGAGTTGGAAGATTGCATATGGGCTCAGCCATTTTTGAGAGTATCTGAATCTTAGGGTTAGAGAGAACATCAATAATATATTACTGTCATAAACCACTTTTGGCATAAATGGAAAGTAAGTCTTTCTGCATTCACTATCTACCAGCTTTATTTGCTGATCGTTATGCAGGATTATAAGATATTGATTTATTTGCCTCTGCAAAATATAAAAGAAGATTGATATGAATATTTCATTATTCAGTATTTGTGTCAAAATAAGTTTTATTTTAAGTACTCTTCTATTCTGAAAGGCAAGATAGATCAACTAATTATTTGTACAAGAAGACTATACAAGGCCCATATTTATTTTATGTTTTTTTTACGTATTTATGGTAGGCCCATATTTATTTTAAAATGAAGTAGAATTTTTCATTTGTTATTACAAGTCAACTTTAAGTTAACTTTAAAGATCACCAGATATAAACCAGTCTGTAAGCCATTATCTTGTTTAACCTTTTATCCATTTGGGGACAATTCCAGAGTTTTGTTAAATATATTGCCTAGCAGACCTTGGACACTCTATGCACATTAACCTGTGAGAAATGAAATAATGCTTTGCTTCAGTCATAAGACCTCATGGACATGAGGGAGAGAAAGGAGGGAAGTTAACCTATGGTCAATGTATGAGTGCAAGGAGTTGTTAGAGCCAACGGGAGTGGTCATACTGAAAACATGTTCAAAAAAGGAATGACCAAAAGGGATGGTTCAAGCAAGGTAGGTAGCCAGAAAAGGATGCAAGTTCCTGAGTACCTAGCCAGCGGGAAAAGGGACAGGGATTCCGCCAGCTGGGGAAGGGTATAAAAGGGCATCAACTCTGAAGACAGGTGTGCCTCCTCAGTGAGTTGCACCTGACTCAGCTGACTTATTTATATTAATAAACAGTTTAGCTTCAATGACATTGTCCTCTCTCAATTTCAATAAGTGAGTATTTATCACAACCATAACCTGACAGCACTTTATTTTCTATTATAAAGCGACTTTTTCCACAATCACCCTATAGCTAACTTGTCATGCTACAACATGGAAGGCTTGCTTCATGTTAAAAATTATATCATATATATGATGGCATTTAATAAGTCTTGACTTTTGTTAGTCGAATTGAAATGTGTTTCTCACTGGGAAGTCTAACCTTTCTATGAAAGCATTGTATTTTATCAGTTAAGATAGTTTTACTGTTGACATATATAAACAAACTGCTTAAATACTTATATTTTTAGGGTTTTTTTAATAGTCATTCTCAGTCACAAATTGTACTTTATTTTCTTACATTGTTCCAGCTCACCTCCAGTATTTGCAAAGTGTTAGCAGGCTGGATTAGGACACTAGTGGCAACCATGCATCCATTGCTCACAACAATAAATGCTCATGACAAAGTGGGATCCATCTAATCTGCTTGGCTGCTAAGGTACTGCAGAGTCAAAGGATGATGAAAAGAATTTTAGTAAGAAGTGTAAATGTAGATACCATTGCCAGAAGATTTGTGATGAGGAGATTAGAGCTTGTTTCACTTTAGGAAGTTTTCCTGCCAAAGAAGCACCTTCTCAAAGATAGCTGGATGTTTTCTCCTCCTGCATTCCAGTAGAGGGTTTCAGAGTCTCTGTCTGGTATGAGGAGAGATAAACCGTCACACACATTACAGGCCTCCACGCTGGGGAGGGCCAGTGGGAGACAGCAAAGATAAAAACCCTGAAGACAACAGGAGGAGTGTCTTTCCTCAGGCCCAGTGCTTTGGAAGCGCCATTAAGGTTTTTCTTCATTGAGTCTAATGTTCTCAATTTTGGAATGAATTTTCCTGAAATCCTTCTGCTGCCTGGCATTTCAGGGGTACCTTCATGCTACCTTCTCCTGAGAAGTTGTTGTTGGCTAGACTTCGCGAACAAAGATTTTGGGATAGAAGTAGAACTGTTAATGAAGGCGATGCCTTCATTCTTTTCAGACTGTTGCTGCAACTTAAACAGCTGTAGTAATTATTTTTGGCATTTTAACAGCGACAAGTTAGTTCTAGATTTTAGGAGAATCTATAGAACATCATTAATGTCAATTAATGTGCTGTTCTCAGGGTTTTATCGTCATGGGTCTCTATGGCCCTTAATTTGTTTGCACTATCCCAATAACACAATATCACTTGCTAGTAGCAGGAGTTTTGAAGATGCAGTGAAGTGAATACCAACCCATTAAAATATATGAGTTAGATATTAACACATGCTTGGGCTTACTAATTTTCTTCTACATTCATATAAATAAACACTGAACAGCATACAACAGATGAAGGAAGCTATTCTTAACTACAGACATAAAAAATTAATTTTATAATAGGCTTCTTTTCTCAATATTTGTGTTTTCAACTTGACTCCAGCATGACAATTCTTGCTGCTTTTAGTTATTCTAATTAATTTCATAAATTTTTACTTTGCCAATAATTACCCTTCCAGATCTTTATTTCCCTTTTAAAAAGTTAAATAAAACTGGCCTCTTTTCCACAATAATTCTGTTTTATCCATTACCTTTTTCATAGTATCCATTCTTCTCCGGATTCTTGAAATACTGTTGCAGGAAGAAAAATGAGTCAGGCTATTATATTATAATTAACTACATTAATCTCTGGACTCCTTTGATCTGCTGGTGATACTCTTCCTAATGCACTTCAGGATACCACTGACCTTCTTGCCCACATGGACACACTATTGGCTCATGGATATCTTGTTGTTCACCAGGACCCCCAGTTCCTTCTCTGCAGAGCTGCTTTCCAGCAAGTCAGCCTCCAGCCCATACTGGTCCATAGGGTTGTTCTACTCCAGGTGCAGGACTCAGCACTTGGTCTTGTTGAATTTTAGACCATTCTTCTCTGCCCATCTCCTCAACCTGCCCAGGTCCTTTTGAAGGGTAGCATACAAATGGAGAAGCTCTAATAGCAAAGCTCCCTACCTAAGCAACCTTAGCTCTGTGTGCTAAGAATACCTTGCTAGAAAACAACAGACCATGCTTTGAGGTCCTTATCGTTTTCCCTCAAGAGACTGGATCTACAAGTAAGATTAGTGAAGATTCTGGTCTCATGGTCCTCTCAAAAGTCAAGTGTGGCCTAATGCTCCAGGTACCACAGAAATGTTGTGGCTTCACATGGTTCCAAACGTACCCAACAGATGAAACACCATAGTATCAAGGGACAGATGAAGGGGGACTACACTTGAAACTGTAGTACTATCCTTTTCTTTACACTATTTGAAAATACCAGAAATAAGATTTCATTCCTTTTCTTTAATAGATGCATCCCCATATAGTTTTTCTTCTGATTTCCAATCTTCTCATGGCAGAAATTCAGATACAGGACTCTAGAACATTCCTACAAACACTCCTTTAGTTGTGGTTTTATTGTTTGTCTGTGCATTGACCTTTCACCTATGCTAATGTCCTTTGTCCCTTCATCCCTTTTCTCATGTACATTATTTTCAGTGCTTATCTTCCTATCTTTTGCCCAGAACACAGGCAACAGCTGCAGGTCCTCGTTTACCTCAAGCAGGCCACAGCTTCTTTGCTTTCTGTATAATTTCCAAGTTACCCCTAATCTTTTCAGCACTTTCTTTGTCCTCATATTTCATAGAACAGTTTGTACACTGGAAATTGCTTTCTGTCTCCCTTCTCATTAAGTTGCCATCTGTTATACATTATCCTCAAATGCTATTTGCAGTCCAACAAACTTCCACTAAAAACATGGGCTATTTCCCTTAATTTTCTTCTTCACTCTAGATTTGGCTCTGTAAAACATATGTGCAGCTGTTCAATTCTTTGTCAGAGGTTTATCTGCTACCTCAAGGCTTTATCTTTTTATCTTCCATTTCTTTTACCTCTCACTCAGTTTCTTGATTTTTCATTCTCCTTTATCTCTCTAGGCTTAAAGAGCGAAGAATAAGTGTGCCTCCAGTCTCTCTGCAAGGATCTGCAACCTCATCCAGCCTCTACTGTTGCCATCAAGTCAGATATCAGGGTAGGTATCCTTTCAACTTGTGCTATGAACTCACTTCCCCACTCACATACTTCAGTGAAATTGGACAAGTTGCCAGGTGAAATGTATTTCTGTATTTTAACATTTGCTTCAACAGAATATTTTCTTTCCTTGCCAGTGTGACTTTTTACTTGATCCTGAACTGTGGTGCACAGTGACTTTCCTGTAATGTTTCAGAGATCTGTACCGATATTTTTCATTTTGTCACTTCAAACTAAATGCTGCAGAGATCCACACAGCCATGGCTTTCCTCCTGTTGAGTGGGGCAGATGTGACTGTCTGTTCAACATTGTCCAACAGTGATTCTACAGCCAGCCAGACCACAGAAAGTACTGGCTCTGCCATCCTCCCTAGCTGTTATTCCTCTGTGTATTAAATGGAAGAACACTATTCAAGTCCTGCAAAATTATGTTTACAATTGGTGAAACTTTACTTCCAGAATCTGTTCAGAAAGTCTATTTCTTAGACCAGACTATTTTTCTATGAGTTATTTGTATCTCTGCATTGCAGATGGTATGCAATTTGTGCACCAATATCACTAGAAAAAACTGGTTTTTTTCCCCTCTCTTAATCTATGTATAGCTTTTTCCTCTTGGCTTTTTATCAGTGACTAGAACACCAAAGGTTTCCTCACCTGCCACCTCACCTTCTTCAGGAACTAGGATACTGCCAAAATTGTTGATCTACAATAGTTATTGAAAGAAAACTTTTGCCTTCTGCAGATTTATTTCCCTTTAGGCCTCCTTCCTATGTTGTGAGAACAGAGAATGGATTTATTTTAAATTTACATGGTGCTACCTCAATGTGCTCCTGCTCTCATCTGTTGCTATATTATGATTATGTCAGAAACACATTTCTTTGCTTCCTGAAGATAAATGTTATGAAAAATGTATTCAAAACAAATGATACAGATGGCAAAGTCTATAGGTTAAAAGAAAGTAAAACCTTCAAAATTATGATTTCTCCCTAGCTATTTCCAAAGACAAATGTTGCTGACAACATTATAAAAATTTAGACTGCCATTAAAACTTTTTGTTCTGAAGTGTGCTATGTTAGAATAATGACAGCAGAATAAATAATAAAATATGTAATATGAAAGTGAATAATATTGGGAGATCTTTTATTTCGTCTTATTTCGGTGTTTTTGGAACTTATCTGACACAAGTGAAAGAAGTTCAAGAATCTCATGAGAGCATAACAATGAATTAATACTATTTTGTAATGCAGAGTTGTCTTAATAAATAGAACTAGAAGTAGGATCTCAGTAGATGTGATTTCAAGGATAGATCTGAAGTATTGCAAGCTGAAATTTTGGATTCTCCTTGCTTTACAGTTTAGACAAATTAAAACCCTCATAAATATCCAAACTATCCCTTATCTCTCCTTCAATGAAATTTTCAATGGATTTTATAGAAATTGCCCTATCCTAATATGCATGGTGGCATTAGAGAAAAAAAGAGAGTGTGATAGAACCTCTAAAATTATACTTTCTGCTCCTAGTGAAGTTAGTGGCAGAATTCCAATGTTTTTGGGACATGTTGAAATGGAGCTTGTTGGAAGCACAACAGCTTTCAGCAGATTTATTTAAATTTGGCACTTTGATATTTCAAAACTTTTAAGTTACAACACCGAACTTAAAATCAAAACTAGACCTCATTGGCTTTCCATTCCTAATTTTGACATGTTCTGCAGTATCTGGGTTGCCTCAGGACAGAGAGATTGTATGAAACCACTGTTTAAGGTGGGCTGTAGAATGCTGTATTGCACAGAGAGGTCGTGGAAAACTACTGTCTTGTTCCTTACATGTCTGACTGGAATCAGTCCTTCACTATACCATGTGTATGCAATGCAAGGCCTAGGATCATTTTTTATTCAGCACAAGCAGTACAGAGAATTACTGAAATTGCAGCCCATATATCTAAGGGACCTGACCAGTGAATGCTAGTGTTACTAGATATTGAAGTCTTCAGTCATAAGAAAATAAATCTTTCTGTAATTGCAACTGCACTGCACAAGGCAAAATGAGATGCTTGGTTTACTTTGTACTTGAAGGAGAAAATGCATGAAAGCTGGATATTGACTGACTTTCTACTTCATTGTTATGTGAATCTATTCTGGCTTGATTTTTTCCCCCTCAGATTACATTTATATATTAAAAAATAGATTATTTAAGCAAAGTTATTTACCATAGATAAGAAAAAAGGTCTAAGCAACCTGCTTGAATTGACTGTGCTTTGAGCAGTTTGGACTGATGGGACCTCCAGAATTGCCTTCGAGCCTCAACTATGTTGTGGTTCTGTGCTTCAGTTCTCCAGCTAAAAACCACCTGAAATATTGAGAAAATGTCTTATTGCCAAACAAGATGAAGACATTTAAAAAATATTCCATAAATCAGCAAAACCAATGAAAAAATTCTGCACTATTAAAGCATTGTATTCTGACTGAATTTTCATCCACTTGGTATAACTTTCATCAGCTTAAATTTCCAAAGAAAACACAGTTCAAGAGAAACAAAGAACCTATCTTTGTATTGGAAAATGTGGTTTTAAAGAATCTACATTAAATAAAGGGCCCTTAATCTTGACTACTTTTAAGTTTTCAGCATGTTCACATAAGTGTTTTCTTCAGCTATGCTGAACTTCACCCCATCTTCAGTCTGACCTGAGGCAGGAGAGGGTAGGGTACCAGAATGGTTCATAGTAAGGTTCATAGTAAGGTTGTTTATGATGGCTGTAAAACTGTCAAATATAACAAAATAACCGGATTGTTTCTGTAGAGACTACTGCCTCTATAAAAAGCTATGTCCAGGGAATGGGAGTTAAAGCATTTTTGCTTCTGTGATCTGTGGTTCTGGGGTAACAGGTGAGCTCAAAATCAGATCAATAAATTATAAATCATCTGTACTGTCTGTCTTCACAAAAATTGACAAAGTGAACAGCACTGTTTAGGATCTTCCCTCGGGCCATTTTCAGGAATCATGTGAGTGCAGCATTTCCCTAAAGGAAGCTGGTTCCCAGTTCAGAAGATTTAGCAGCACTTTGCACAGTCATGTGTTCCTTCCTTCAGTTCTGGCATCAGTCACTTGCTCAAGACTAAGTATCCCCTACTGAGGATGTCCAGCATCTGGCAAACACTGGGAGGAGCTGGGCTGCAAAGAGAGCCAAAATTTCACTGTGTTGTGCAGGTGCAAACAGGAGAAATCTGTTGCCAGTTTACCGAGGCTGTGAACTTCCCACATGGTGCACAATTGTGGTTATATCCCATTTCTCTTCCAAAGATACGAATGCATCAATAAACATATGTATAAAATAAGACTTGTAAAACATTGTTAATTTTTAGGAGAAGGTGACCCATGAGAAGACCCTGAGAAAAATATTATGATCTTCTACCCTATGTCCTGAAGTATACTTCAGAATTTTAAAATACAGAAGAGCAGCAGTTAGAAGCTGTAAACATTGCCCAGAAACTAAAAATTTGAAAAAGGGTTGACTTTAAACTGTCTGGTTTTACACACAGCTCATGACTGAGCTGCTTTGATGAAAATTTATGTTATCTTTGTCAACACAATATGATTACAGTCTGAATACATTTTCTAAACATTTGATTCAGTTGTAGATGTGAATTTCTGGAAACACAGTCACAATGCAAGTGGATGGGACATCAGTGACTTCAAAGGACTGTGCCTTCCTGTAATAGAGGATTATACATATTCCTTGTAGGTCACATTCTTTTCTATATAAGATCTTTTTGCTTCACTTCAGCAATACACAGTGGCTCTAAGTAGAAACTAGTTACTTTTGCCAACATTTTTAGGTCATTCACAACCTCTTGTTGGACAAACAGACAAAACCCACATATTTTGCATATAAAACCTAGTCTACCTATTAATTTCTATCTGTAACTTCTGTCAAAGCCATCTCCATGGGTTACTTAATCATAGATTCATAGAGCCATAGAATCATAGTTTTGGTTGGAAGGGTCCTTAAAGATCATCTAGTTCCAACCTTCTGCTGTGGGCAGAGTCACCTTCCACCAGGTTGCTTAAAACCTCATCCAACCTGGCCTTGAACACTCTCAGGGATGGGGCATCCATCCACAACTTCTCTGGGAAACGAGTTCCAGTTCACCCCTCACTGTAAAGAATTTCTTCCTAGTATCTAATCTAAACCTACCCTCCTTCAGTTTAAAGCCCTTAGCCCTTGTCCTCTCATTGCATGACTTATAAAAAGTCCCTCTCCAGATTTCTTGTAGTCTCCCTTCAGGTACTGAAAGGTTGTAAACAGGTCACACTAAAGGCTTCTCTTCTCCAGGGTGAGCAATCCTTTCCTCATAGGAGAGGTGCTCCATCCCTCTAATCATTTTGGTGGCCTCCTCTGGACTCTCTCCAACAAGTCAATGATCTCTTCCTGTGCTGGGAAGCCCAGAGCTGGATGCAGTACTTGAGGTGTAGTTTCACCGGAGCAGCATAGAGGTACAGAATCACCTCCCTTGGCCTGGTGGCCACGCTCCTTTTGATGCAGCTGAGGATACTCTTGGCTTTCGGGGCTGCAAGTGCACATTGCCCACTATGTCCAGTCTTCATCCACCAACATCTCAAAGTCCTTCTCAGAATCCTTCTGATGCCTGAGGGGATATAGGTGTGGGAAGTTGGCACAAATGAGATATTTTAATTTTGACGCTCCTTACTATGACTGTTAAAAATTTAGTGTTAGTGGTTAACACTAAATTTAGTGATTCAGTGGTCTTGATTTCTGCAGACCAAAGCATCACAAAATTTCATCAAAAACTGTAGATGAAACGGAATAAAAAGACAGAAAATAGATTTTAATTTGCAGTTGAAAGTAGAAAGGACAGATATGTTACTCATTCCAGGAAATCAGATGTAGACTGAGCCATACAAAAGAAAATTCCCTCACAAAACAACAGCAAATTAGATCCCACATCTAAATACATCAATTTTATCTGTACACTAGCAGGAGTGCTTCCCAAAAGTGGAAAGTTTGTAGAGATGTGCTCATACTGATCTCCTACAGAACATTTCCTACCATGAAAATGGCAGTATTCCAATGAAATTCAGAAACTTGAGTCTATTCCAAAGATTTTCAGAAACTGGAAGCTGCAACGGTGGCCTGATAGGGGAAAAGCCTGATATTGTTCTGAGTGTTGCAAGGAACGATTCATCTCTGTTTGTTGAAGGCAGCTGGGTAACTGAAGAATTTGTCCCACTGTCAGGATCATTGTTTTGCAGGGAAAATCTAGTCCTCCAGAACTCTCTGCTGAAACCAAATTAGTTAGTTAGCTACTTCCAAATCTCTTTGTCTGAACCATTTGAGATACCGTGAGTAAAGGGCACTTTCAAACATATAAATGACTGTAACGCCTTACATTTCTTGTCTGGTTTACATATTTTTCCATCAAAGCAAAAATCAAATCCATCCCCCACCCCCCGCCTGACTGTCAACACCTAGTTATATAATGTGATTTTGTCCTTGTACAGGATATTGTAGTTTATTAATTTTGGGCTGTGGTTTTATTATTGTTGTTGCTGTGTGGAATAGCTCCCAAAAACCTCGCAGCACTGTATCAAAACCAGTAATGGGGCAAATAAGACCTGTACAGGATCCATGTGGCTTTTCACTACTCCCACCTGGGAAATTCCCATCCATTTTCCAGGCCTTGATTATTAGATCAGCCTGTTCGCTCGTGATTTGCTGGTGTGTTCTGGATCATGGCTGAGGTGTCTCTAGGGACCTTGAAGGAGTTACAAGAAATAACCATAACTGCAACAAGCTCCAGGGGAATAAAGGAGTAGATTTACCCTCTATTGCTTGCTATTTTTAGTAATTTTCTACATTAACTTGAAGACAGGGTAGAAATAACTATGACAATCTCTTTAGGGAGTTTTAGTTTTGTCTTTCTAAGAATAGACCAGTGAGTGGTGCATGTTTGCCTTTACTGCAGTATACTGAATAATCTCTCTGCAGAGACTGACAGGTGGAGTTGATACTTGGATATCATGACTAGCTAGCTCAAGCAGTGACAATACATTCTTATTTAGAGGGGGAGGTATTACCTCATTAAAAGATGTCTATCTCATTAACTGGCATAAAAGGAGGAAACTTCTCAATGAGTCTCTAAAAATAAAATATAATAAATAGATCATTTCACACATTAAGAGTAATCCAATCTTAATTCATTGATACCTGTAGAAAGAAGTCTATTACTTATTTTTAAACAAAGTGACATTGGTATGGAAAATAATTATATGAAATACTCTTTTTGCTGTAGGAAAGCACTGAACTTTGGTCTTGCTTCATATTTATTTGACTCAAACTTCATGTTTGTTTGAATCAAGTGCAATTTTACTGTGAGCTAGCAAGACAAGTTTTGGGACTACTATTTGAGAGAAGGAGAATTTAGCAGGAAGAATCAAAGATTCACCAAAAACTTTAGAAAAATGTAAAACTTGAATTGAGATGTTCAAACAGCCACCTGTGGGACAAGGAAGAGCTGATATTTATGCTACTTTGGAGGCACTTTCCAGACTGTATAATTCTACTTGACACAAAATGTGAATTAAAACTCTCACTAAAGATAGTACACAGATGTTGCCATAACTTGAAGGGAAAAAGGGCTCAGGAAACAAGATGAGAAAGGCACACAAAGCAAGAAGGCAATCCGTGATGAGTTGTACTGCACCATGGTGAGAAGTACTTCTCTATAGCAGTTTTGTTCTGAGGAGTCAAGTTTCCTCATAGCCCCTCAGTCTAAATCCTGTTATGCCAAAATTGTTACGGTGATCCTATGCAGTATTTTCTGTCATGTCACAGAAGTCTCATTAGTCCACAGTGAAAATAGACAGGACTCCAATGTTATCAGTTTAGGCCAAGCAGGGGATGACTTACGTAGGATTTTAGAATACTGTTTTTTAATGCTCAACTGTCTCCTACATATAAGTTGGGTTTCTTTGACAAATATGCATCCTACTTCAGAGAGGAGAGCAGGTATACAGTATAAATGAGCTAGAAATAGCTTTTTTAAAACCACACCACCTTTATTTCTGATTTCATGTCACTTGCAATTTTTACTTGGCTGACAGGAAAATATTTCTCCTTGCTGTTCAGAAGCTGAGTGTGGCACCTGACCACAGTGTGAACATTAGTCTTGTACCAGGAGGCATAGCAGGGAAGGGAGGTCATGGACGTGTTAGAGAATACTGTCACTTCTAGCAAAAGCAGCCTCTGATTGTTCCACTGGCTTTAGTTTATTTATTTATTTATATCCAAGGATGGGGGAACTGGTTCAGATAAAATAATAATTCATGGGATGATGTCTCAGGATCATAGATAACAGTATATCTCTTCTGAATCTGACAGACATCCAGGTATTGTTTGAGAATACCCGTCTTATTCTAGGTAGGCAGGCTAGAAAGTTATATTCATCAAAACTTTTACTGTAGCTTATAAAATTTATATTTATAGCCAAATAACTATGATTAGGTAACAGTTTTTATTTAAAAAAGAGAGATTCCCAGTAAAATTCATAAATAAATTGGCATTTTAGTCTCCAGTGTATTTGATTTTCTAGACCAGACTGTTAAACTTCCACCACAGAGAAGCTATTTGTACTATTGGAACTGTTTAGAAACCATCTCATATATACCCACATTGTCCCCTTATTCTGTGCAGTATGTTCTCTTGCTTCCCTGCTGAAGTGAAAAAAAGTGAAAAAAAAAGAAAAAAGACTGGCAAATTTGAGTACAATCAGAGTGCTATGCCAGGTGTTACAGCTGTTTCCCTTGAGAACGGGAAAAAGGGTTCTCAGAGACTCAAAGGCATAGAAAACCTTAACCAGTAGAACAGCTTGCCCATGTTCCTGCATACATACCTATTTCCATCTGTGCAATGAAGTGCAAAGGAACAGAGAAAATAAATGCTTTAGAGCTTCTCTTAAATAAATAGATCTTATAAGAAAGAAGTATTTAAATGTTTTGCTCAGTTCATGTTAGAGCTGACCAATCCTAGAGAAGGAAGACTGGATTTTATTACAATCACTTGAATGCAAGCTAAATTGCTTGGGTTTGATGTTTTTAAGGGGTTTTACATGAAATAAAAAAAATATTGATTTATGATCTAAACAAAGCAACACTAATAGCAGTATCACCTATGACCTTCTTTTTTATTACCCCAGAACTTGAGCAAGAACCTTGCTATATAAAGCTATCTTTCTTTTTTATTGCATGCTTTAGTGGTGCAAAGAGATTACTAAGAGAGCAGTCCAAGATTCTGAAGCCAAAATAATAGAGCTGTATTTCAGCCTACCCTAGAAATGGTGTTCTTTTAATTAAGGTAGTTTTGGGACACTGACAACTATTTGCTTATTTTATTTTAAGAGTTTGGACAAATGTGATTTAAAATAGTAAATTATGAAAAATATATTTCAACTCCCTGCCCTTACACATCAATTGAGATTAAGTTTCCAGCATCTCTCTCTCAGTATTTTAATGGTCTGCTAGCACTTGCCTTCCATCTTCAGAGATAAGGAGAGAAGCAATAGTTAAGAATTGTAATATAAATAAATGTAAAAGCATGGTTACCCAAGTCTTAGAAGGTGATGCAGTATGCTAAGTTCCAAACGTTCCTTTCATATCCACAGTGCAATTTAAATCCTCCTTTTGTTTTATTGTATTAAATTCTTTGATCATGAGAAAGTCTGGTCAGTCGTTTATATTTCTCAGTTAAGTGTAATGGAATGCAAGGAAGAATGTTTTCCTAAATGATAAAAATTAGAGTAATTCAGGACTCTGCAGTATACAGCTTGTACTCTGTAGTATACACCTTTCTAATGAAATGTGCAACCATCATACTCCAGTAATATTACTGGGTTTGTCACCTTGTTCACATGGAAGACAGTGAGCACAGAGCCAATCACTTGGCTCAGTCACTGAGTCAATTATATAAATTTTGATTTTGCAGAGATAGAATTCTCTTATGAGATTTCAGTCTTAAATGGCATCAGTGTGACTGTGGGAAGACTTCACAACACTTACTTTCTAGTCATAAAAAAAAAACAAAAATCTGTTACTGATTTGAGGGAGAGAGATAAGGGAGTGGATCACAGCATTTCAGTGCAATTTTTCCAACATTGGTCTAAGACCCAGAAATTTTTGCAGTTCTGCAATCCAGCAGAAGACTTAACATTCAAAGCTAGATGTGTTCTGTATGAGCAAAACACCATATTCTATCTGTGTGCCAGAAAATGAATTACTAGCAACATAATCAGGGTTTTAGTTACACCAATAACAAGCCATATATACAAATGGAAACTTGTATTTGAAATCCTTGGCATTCCTTAAAATATCTTCAGATGGCATCTAATGTACCTATTTTTACCCAACAGGAATATCCAGCTGATTTCCTTAATTTTTATCCATATTCCTGCATGAAAAGTAATCTAGTTTTTGAATTAGCTGTATTTTGCACACAGTCTTGGAAAGGGGAGTACATGATTTTACAACTTCAGAAAAATCACGGATCAAGAAATGCACATTTTGATTCATAAATTTATAGTGATGTTTTCAGCTTTCCACTTATACTGCATGAGCCCTGTGCTGGCTTCCAATTTTTTCCTTTCCAGGACAACTATAATGTGCTCCACCCACTAATTTCCCTTGTCTGCTCATTTGCACAGCGAAGAAGAAACAGGAGCCCTTTGGATATGTATAATCAAAGTCAAACAATTGACATTTCCCTATCAATTGGAAATTGTGATGTTTGCATTTTCATGGCTGTGAGATCATCCACATATAGCCCTTTATAGAGCTGCCAGCACCACCAGCGTTACAGTCTCTGCCCTAGGGAAGGAAACCTCTGAAAGTTCCTTTAAGGCATACCATAGTGTCGGCAAAACTCCTCTCACTATGAGGTGTTTTCACCGAATTATTCTGTGCTGAATGAATAAGCTTTCTCCAGTGAGTCATTTCTGTTACAGCTGGAAAAACATCTGTAAATGCAGTGCCCAGAACATTGTACTATGAACAATCACACAACTAACACCAGAAGGCTAAAGTTATTTAAACTACTAATCCCTGGGTCTTAAAGCTATGTTTGAATTTCCTCTTTTGTGCTATCCCTACAGGGTAGAAGTTATGTAACAACGCACTTCCACCTTCCTAAATGTTGTCATGCTTGCAATGACATTTACTCTGACCTGTAGAAAGACGCAATCTCTCAGTTCCATTTTAATCTTTGTCTAGGAATTTATTTCTCTTTCTATTAAAATTTTGCAATAATAATAAAATTATTAAGAAATCTAAGGACACATTACTTTTACCTTATTTGTGAACTGCACTATTGACAATAACTTTGGAGCAACGAAGTGTAACCAGAACAGGCTAGCAAGCAATACTAGGGTTCACCAAGCAGCTAAATCATGCATTACTTTTATCTTTTACAGTAAGGATTGTCCTGTACACATTCCCTTTCTTTTTCTTCCTGACACTTACTACTGCCCACAGATATATATGTATAAGCATGCATGTAAATTATACTTACACTAGTGGAAAAAAAAATATCTAAGGGGAATATTCACTTTTGCTGCTTTTTCCAAAGCAACTACTTGACAGCAAAAGCTAACATCACTTCAGGTGATGGTCTGTCCTATGTGAAGATGCTAAATGGCAAAAGTGACCATCTTATAGAATCATAGTATCATTTAGGTTGGAAAAGACCTCTAAGGTCATTTAGTACAACCATTAACATAACACTCCCAAGTACATCACTAAACCATGTCCTTAAGTGCCATATCTATGCATATTTTAAAAAGCTCCAGGAATAGAGTCTTGACCACTTTTCTAGGTATACTGTTCCAAAGCTCAACAATCCTTTCAATTTAGGAAGTTTTGCTAATATCCAGTCTAAACCCCTCCTGGTGTAATTTATGGCCATTTCCTCCTGCTGGCCACACTATTTCTGATACAAATAAGGTTGCCATTAGTCTCTTCTTGGCCACCTGGGGATACTGATGGCTCATGTTCAGTCAGCTGTTGATCAGCACTCCCAGGTTCTTCTGTACTGAGCAGCTTTCCATCCACACTGACCCAAGTCCGCAGCACTGCATGGGGTTGTTGTGACACAGGTGAAGGAGCTGGGAGCACTTGAGCTTCACACAATTGGCCTCAGCTCATTGATCCAGACTGACCAGAACCCTCTGTAGAGCCTTTCTGTCCTCCAGGATATCAACCCTCCCACCCACCTTGATGTGGTCTGAGAATGGACTGAGAGTGCCTTCAATCCCCTCACCCACATCAGCAATAAATATATTAAAAAGAACAGGCCCCAATACTGAGCCTTGGGCAAGACCACTTGTGACTGGCTGCCAGCTGGATGGAACTCCATTCACTCTCTGGGACTGGTCATCTAGTCAGTTTTTTACCCAGCGAGCAGTTCACTCATTCAAGCCATGAGCATCTTTGAAAAGAAAAGCTTCTGTTTTCATTTGCATCAATTGCATTGGGAGGTAGAAGCTATTTTTACACACCAAGTCCTCACAGGATTTTATTGGACTTTGACCAGCAATGATGCTTGCCCTCCTGAAGAATATTTATTAGTGTCTTTCAGTGCTTTAAAACATCCACATCAGCCTTCTCATAAGGTAAGGCGGTAGCCTAAGGGAAAATCATGGCTTAATTGCACTGCCTATAAACAAGCACTTGCATTGACTTCAGAGTCAGAAGGAAGTGCAATGATCTTTGCAGCTCAGGACTCACAGCTACTGAAGTTAACATTGCTTCTCTTATTCTCCTTTCTCTATGACAGCTTCATGGATAGAATATTTACTGTGGTTTAAATGCAAACTGTATTTATTCACATGACTCTTTTCACATTTTGTTTCAACTAAGTAAGCCTTGTCTATATACGTGTTTCCAGAACACCTAAACACATCCTGTCACCTAGGGTTACTTTTCTCATATCTTGTCTAAGTTTAGAGAGCTTAGAAAAATTTATAGTTAAAACAGAGGGACAAATCTCCTTCAATTTCAAAACAAATTTTAATTAAGATATGATAAATGGAAGGATAACAGTTCCTAGCTATAATTTATATATATCTATATATTTAAGATAAACAAAAACAACCAGAACTAACCGAGTAAAATAGAAGAAAAAACAACCTGAGCAAAACCCCTTCCCTCCCCCAGTCTCTGTCCCTGGCAGGCACGGAGGTATTTTACAGACCGCAGGTGATGAGATGAGTAGCCGGTGCTGGGTCACNACCCCTCAGGTGGGTGTGGAGGCAGAAGAATTTCCTTATCTCACAGAAGTTCCAAAACACCCAGCCTGCAGCCTGAGGGGTGTGCTGTGCCTTAGACAATAGCTGCTAATGTGCCATTGTGAGCAGTTCATGGGAAAAAATGGCATAGAGGCTTTAGAATACACACCCACACAGTGACAAACTGACCCTGGATACTAAAAACCAAGACATATCTTCAATTGCTAATCAAACCTAGAAGATAAGATTGCTGCTTGTTTGTTTTCTTCAGGCTTTAGAAGCAGAAACCAAGCATGTTTTTTTCAGGAAATGTTTCCTGGACATGGACAGACTCAGTAAACCAAAAAATGTATTTTCTATAAATAGTAGTCCAAAGTCACCAACAGTTTATCCATTCCTTTCATCCTGTGTATCTTGGTAAGATATATTTATGAGAATCATGTGACAATTTTATTCATATTAATATTGAAGACAGCTTATAAATATCGTGGTTCCTTGGGATTTTAACTGTATCAGCCAGACAAGTGCCAGAAGTTGGTTTGTTGGTAGTAACAGCAAAAGGATATTGGTGTTTTCACTCCTGCAGATTATGCTCTAATCAGACATTTTGAAATTAACTAAACATTCGGATAGAATAGCAACACTAAAGTGAGTCATGTTGGTATAGTGACATACTCCTTCCTTAATATTTCCTCTAAATTTCTTCATGCTCTTTATATCTAATTCATTTTATCTCTATTTGTCTGAACTCTATCAGAGATGAATTCTTTTTAAATAGAGACTTTGCTTTCAGAATGTGCCATATCTTATAAGAATGAGAAGGGGTATTATAACCAACATTTCTCTTCTTTCCCTTTAAATGGATATCTCAGAGGCTAATTTTCAAAGGACATAAATGATGCAGCTCCTAAGAAAGTCAAGCATTTGCTAAAGCAGCAAATGCTCCTAAGTATTTTGAGAGACATATTTTGTTTTTGCTAAACAAATATAAATTTTAGTAATACTACTGTGGTGGTTTTCACCCAGTATCCTCCCAAACCTCCAGGCTCGGCCCCCACCCCTTTTCCCAGAGGGGAAGGGAAAAAGGAGAAAAGGAAAAAAAAAAACCCAAAACAGCTGAGAGATAATGAGAGCCCCCCCCCCGGGCAATACTTCTACCGGGGGGGGGGGGGGGTGAGGTGAGGTGGGGAAAAACCTGCTTCAGGTGCGTCTCCTTCTCCAGGAGTCATGGCTGGTCTCTTCCAGGATCTCGGTCCATCCTGGGTCTCCCACAGGGCAACAGCTCCTTCAGACATTCACCTGCTCTTCCAGGGGCTGCAGGGGGTCTCCAAACCCCAAAAGATCTCTACAGGCTTCAGGGAGAGGATGAGGGAAATAACTTTCAGTACTTCCCTCCCACTGTTCCCTAGCGTGGGGTTCTTCCTTCGCCTCCTGCTCTTCTGACCTCGGTGTCTCTCTGTCTGCGTTGTTATCTCAAAGCTGGAATTTTCAACTGCGCAAACACTCCAATTTTTGAATATGTATCACAGAGGCGCAACTATAATTTTAATTAACTGAACAGTACAGGAGAAACTTCTAGCAGCTTCTAACAGAAACCATACTGGAAGTACCCCCTTCTACTAAAATTTAGCTACAGAAACCCATGACAAGTACTTTTATTGCCCATTCTGAATTGGGACTATTTAATGTAAAATGTGCTGTTTTCTGTGTAAACAGCTATATAAACAAGACATCTCAGCATCTGCTATGCTATTAAGTAACCTAGTCCTGCACTGCCTTTTTAAAAACAATATACTCTTGGTTTATACAGTTTTGCTACATTGTAACGATGACTTTAATTACAGTGCTTATACTGAGTCTCTTTTCGCAACATCTGACAGAAATTCTAGGACCTTCATGTTAACACTTTGCTTTGGCTGATAGTCCACAGTGTTTGAAGTATAGCTCCTTTGGGTATATAGGCCCTATATTCTGGATGCTTTCAGAGTCAGATTATTTTCCTTGGAAATATAAGTCTTTGTCATAGGTGGGTGTTTTTCCCAAATAAACATTTTCAACATACATGCTTTAAAAAATAAGATCTGATGTCTCTTTGTTAGACTAAAATTCTACTAAGTTTTACAAATAAGAAATGATATATAATTATTCTTCCTCTCACAAGCACTTCAGTTTCCATCATATGTGCAGACTCTTGGATGAAGATTCTGATATTTGTTTCTGTTGCACTTAACCCCCTGGCAGCAGAAGCTTCATGGTGGGGGGAAGAGGTCAAGCTCTTTTAGGAAGTCTTTATATTTCTGGTACTGTTTTTGCAGAGGCTTATGAATAAAAATTAGGAAAGGCACTTGATAATTCCATACAGTCTGTATTTCAACCTGGACTCACAGCAGCCATTTTTCCATCCAAATCTCTATTGTCAAACTCCAGATAGAGTCTACCCTTCAGAGTGAGTAGCCTTACTCCAAACAAGCTAGACATAGAGCTAATATTCAGTATTTAGAATTTAATATTATAAAAGACACATATCTATTAGAAAATGTTGTGATAAACATTAGTAATCACATAATATCAAAGACAGAAACATCAGCTACTTGTTTGTCTCTATCACAAGGAATAATGACTGACTGCAAACAACAGGAGGCATAAATGAAGAAGAGTTTTCTCAATACCAAACCGACAGTGAAGGAAAGATTCTCACTGGGGACATTGTTGTCTGCTGCTACTGCATCTTACTATTTCTTCAGATTTTTGGAAGTTAGTTGTTTGTTTGTTTGTTTTCTCGGAAGAGAAAACTCCAGGGAAGAAAAAAGCAGCAAATAGCGAGGCTGGAAAAAATTAGGGTTTTGATACAGTTTTGACTGCATAAGCATCAGCTGATACTCTAATCTTTCTTTGCTTTATTTTAAGCTTATTATTTGCTTAAGTAAAACACTTAAAAAGTAAATACATCTTCAAGAATGTGTCCTCTTTATATGCACATTTATGTCTGTTTCTCAGTCAAGCCTGGTCCAATTTTTTTTCACTTCCACACTTCCTGAATGACAGCAGTATTTCTCTCTGGAGATGTTTGAATGTCCCATTAAAAATGAAACAAACCAAACTAAAACAAAGCAAAAACCAAACAAAAAAACCCAAAGAAACAAATAACCCCAAAGCATAGCAGGGCAGTGGTCATTGAACATATGGCTCTCTACTTACACAAACACCTGATCCAAGCCTAAGTAGCTGGACAATGGACTGGTGCTGATGGCTTATTAGAAGGGCTCCTTCACTCTTTTTGTGAACAGAAGTGTTCTCTGTAAGGACGCAGCTCATCCTACAACTCACAGAGGGCAAAATTTCTGGACACAAGGTTATCTTTTTTTCCCTACAGATGGTCAGTACTCTTAAAAGGAGTCTGCTGCTCAGACACAGTGAAGCATGGTTACAGCTCAGGCTGTAGAATTATGTGTAGAAATAGAGTCAACCTGGATGCCATGCCAGAAATCTGCCCTGAATTTGACTTAGCAGGGTCTTCTAGCAAGCCATTTTGGTCTTTGATATCTTTTCAAACTAAGCCACCAAAACCAGACATGACAACATTGGTATGGAAGGTCATTTTGGTAATATTTTTCTGTCTTAATTTTAGAACTCAAGAAAAAAACCCTGAAGGTATTTTCAGATGGCAACTTTGGTTTTCACCTCACTGTTTAGTGTTAATTCTCACAGTGATATATTACTCTGATGCAACCACACTTCCACACTGCTAATAGCAAAGGCAAACAATTGTACCGTCTCACTCCCTCTTCCTCTTTTCTCTAACAACAAAACAAATATAAGACCCAGTATAAATAAAGAATTAAAATGTCATTACAGAAGGAAATGGTGATTTATTTATTTATTACTATGATACAAAGCACAGACACAGAGTTTGTGCAGAACTTCATCTAGTTTTGGAAGGCTCATTTCAAGTCCTTACTAGTACAGAGTATTGTTTAACTCAGTAATGCCCATATAATACATGTGGAAGCATTGTTTCTCTCCCAAGGGATAAATGTATTATTTACATGTTGTAGGTAATTTTTCCACAAAAAGGATATGAAAATGTATATTTTAGCAGTTTTAAAGACAAGCCCAAACAGTAGGAGAGGAGATAAAGCAGTTTGGAATAGGGATGGCAGAACAGTATCTGGATAAAAGCTCTTCTGTGTCTCTAATCCCCAGAGTTTATCCATGTAGCATAATTTGATATGCACATGAAATACTGCAGATGGGCATTCAGAGTGACAGGCATATAATGCAGCACCTTTACTGAGAATTAAAAGTTGAAACTAAAATATTGATTTATCATATGGTTGTATCACCCTATCTCTTTTTCATTACAGTCAGGTTCTAGCATAATTTTTTTATATGTCAGCATTTAGAACTTGAAATGTAAAATGATTAAATAACTGAAACTTTAAAATATTTAATCATAAAGCACGTAACCAGTAAAGAAAATAGACTTAAAAGCAAGATAAAACAAATTTCTTTGCTTGCTCCAATTACTAAGAACTTAAAAGACTGGACAACAGAATTGGGATTGCTAAATCCTCATGTTTAGATGTAGAGTTCCAAAATAAGTTAGACATTATAACTGTTTAAAACAAGACTCATAAGATATGCAACATCATGCTTGCTTTGCTTTAGTCACACACATTAAAGATACACGGATCCTGCATCAACAAGATACTACATAAGAGATACAACTTTATTTAGTATATTTATAGTTCCATATAGTTTTAAAAGATGTTCTTATTTAGTTTGAACAACACCATTATTTTCTCCAATGTAAATTAATATAATACTATAGAACAAGACCTTAGATGGTAACCTATGTACTCAGACCAGAAGTCACATGAGAGTCCTACTTACATGATTCACATCACAAAATGAGTGAGTAAAGTGAAGAAGAATGACTAGCTGGAAGTAAGTAGCAACAAAAAATCTTTTTAAAAACTGGCATTAACACTTGGAAAACATTCACATTAACCTGGAGTCTGAGCATGGGATCCACAAAGGCCAGCACATCTTTGGATACTTATTGTAGGAGATGGGGGATGTGGAGACCCTTGCATTTCTCCAGGTTTTCAATGCAAATCTCTGTACAGGAAGGAGTAGTCTTCTGCTGAGGGTTTGAGATAATCACTTGCTCCAAAGAAAGAAAGATGCCAGTCTTTACACCAACAGTTCAGCAGCCCAAATGTTCACTTACAAGCAGAAATACAACTTTTCTCCTACTTTTGCTAAGATAGCAGCAAACTAAACTAAAATTTCCTACTTGTCAGAACAAGAAGCTAAGCTCTGGGTTAGTGGGTTGTTCTGTCCTGGGCCACATTCAGTTGCTCTTCTTAAAGCTTGTCTATTTCCTGGAGCAGTATTCCACTAGGAATCATGATCATGATTCATGGATCATGGATCATATATACACTTAGCTATCAGGCTGCAAAATTATTGACCTTACATATTTTTTGCTCAGTTTTTTGACATGATACTGCTATAAAACAGAAAAACTGAAGGACGCAGCTTCCCACAGCTCTGTAATATGGGATCCCATTACTTGCTACAATGTTTACTGTTAGTATTGCAATTTTAAAATAAAAATAACCAATGAAAATACTATTTTTCCCTACAGTTTCCATCTGACATAAGAAACATTAATGCAACAGTCTTATAGAGAAGAACCCTAAGTTCTAAGAGGACTAAGAGAAATTTATTTGTATCTATAGTGGAGAGTTGACCCAAAAGGCACCATTTTTAAGCCTTGTATATTCAGATCAGGTATTTCCTATGAAAACCAGAAAAGTATTTGGTGACTTCTCACATGTCTTCTGTTTTCAAGGTACTTGTGACTGTGGGGAATTGAATGCAAAGATTCAGATAGCATCTTTCAGTGTTATTTACTAAAAGCTTTACATTTTAAAAACACATTTTTTTTTGAATGTTTTCGGAGCCTGTTGGAAAGTGAGAATCAACTTCACTCAGAAAGGTAGGAAAAAAAATGTCTGGCAGCATTGATGGATTTTGTGCTGCTTCATCCTTCTGTTTGCATCTCTGGCTCTGCAATGAGTTTGTAATAATTGCCTGAATTTCAGTGTCATTTATATTGTAAAAAACACATGAGCTGCAGTTGTAAGAGTATCACTCAGTATACTAGTGGACCCAAAGAAGGCAAACAAAATGACAAAGGCTTTATAATTGCATTTTCATTGAGGGTACCACATTGATTTTAATGATCTTTATAACCTCTCAATCTTATAGCTGCCTGATGTCAAATGATATAAATTACCCTTATGCTTAAAAAGTAGATTAGGGGAAGCTAAAAGAAATAGTTTGAGTTTAATTCACTTCACTTTCAAGTGCAACAGAAATCTACAGATAAAGAAGTATCTGTAATATATAGTGGCAGAAGTATGAATTATTGGCATTGATTATGGTATGCAAAGTAAAACACATTGAAATGCATCCCTCATCTTCTTTTAGAGTTATTGACTGTAATTTGTATATATAACTCTTTTCCACTAGTGGAATTCATTTTTCTCTATGTTTTTTTTCCTGCTAAATACGTTCCAGTTACCATTTTCATTTTAAAATCTGGGGGTTTATAGCCATATAAAACTACCAGTGACACATTTCCTGGGGGAGTGGTGGGGTGGGGGGAGTTTCTATATTTACACAAATAATTCACAAAAATTTTGCAGAGAAGGTAATTTGTTTGTTGCCATTTTGTTTTGACATCTTTTATAATCTTCCTGCAAATCCTGACATGTTTCAGCATCAGGTAACACCGCTTCTGACTGTGAGAACTTAGTGCTATGTACAACATTCCCTGACATCCTTACAGAGCAAAACTCTTCCTATCATGCTGTGGAAGTCAGGGGTCTGCGCCAGTGTTCCTGAACAGAGAATTTCTCCTGGCCACTCCCATACCATGTAATAGATGATATCATCATAACACCCAAACAATATCAGACAATAAAGAAAACAAGAAAACAAAGTTGCAAAAGGAAAAAATAGAATCTCAACCAAGTAGGTTTTTCAAAATAACATAGATTTTCACATAGAGCAGACAATATTTAGGGAGACAAAGAAAACTACCACTTTCATGGTAGCTTCCTCTTAAAATTACAAGATCTTACATTACTAGTTTTCTAGTGATATGTATAAGTATTCATTGCCTGTAACTTCTTTTTTGAATTATTATTAAGCACTGGAGGAAGGTTTTTATGTAAGTTTTGAGCTAATTTTTACTTTTAGAAAAGAGGTAGCTTTTACTTGGGTTAAAAGAGACAAAAGTTTTCACCAGATCTCACCTCACACTGTTGGTATTTTCCTGCCTGGAAAGTTAGTTAGAAGTAATGTCTGAAGACAATGCAGCACCTGAACCAAACGAAATAGATATCAGGACATGTTTTTTGGTATTAAAAAGAGCACATATGTTCAGACAGAATCCTTTGGCACCTATAGCTTTTTAATTACTGTCAAGTAAGGAGGAAAAATGAAGGAAGCTGGAGCTGAATCAAAAGAAAGTATGTATGGTACTGCACATTTTATGTATTGTTCTGACTTTTCTGAAGGCAAAACAGGTGAGTGTGTGTAAAGTGGAAAGAAATCACATTGTTTAGAAATAAGGCAAGATGGCAAGCAAGAAAGAATTTCTGAAAAACAAAGCAACATACTGCCAGAGTTATTTTTGCATTTATTTTAAATTAAGAGACAGAGGAAAGAACAAAGTGTACACATTTGTAAGAAACACTGCCCCGCCAAAAAGTGGGTCTACCAAAGTGACAAATAAAACAGAATAAAAAAGCAGACATGCATAGAGAAACAGGTTCAACAACAGAAAGACAACAGAAAGTTGGATTAACGGGTAGTGCTTCACAGTTCTAGAAATCCTGACTGTTGTTATCAGGTACATATATTATACTTAAGAGGCTATAATCTAGACAAGTAAAACGTGCTGATGATAATTCACTGTGGCCTAAAGTGCAGTAATGCATTTATGAATCTAACATGATAAAAACTGCGGAAACTTATATTTAAAAAGTGGCCACACACCAGCCCATAAAAGATTAAACTAGTCTGAATTGTGTTTTCCTGTATGACTAGTTAGAAAGCTTTTTGCTTTATTAAAGGATATTGCTTCTGAAAATGTTGCAGCTTTCATGAAAAGAACATTGCATGAAGTGAATTCTTATGGGTATATGATTGTCACATATTGCAATAGACCCTCTTTACGCTAACACAGCAGAAAAACTAACTGAATCAATAAAAATGAAAGTAATAGAATAAAGTTAACATATTATCATTTACATGGAATTTTTGACAGAACTAACTCTAGATAAAACAGTGACCAGGAGTTGAGGGCAGTAAAAGGAAATATCCGAAAGTTTTATTCTTGACCTTTTATACTACTTTATAGGCAATGGTTTGTAATTACAGAGCAGAGATTGATGCTTTAAGAATTTTTTCTTCTTTTTGTAATCAAAGAATCCTTAAGATCACTTAAGCTTTTGTTAAATTTTTAAAACTACAAGGCACTGTAACCTCTTGTTCTCAAAGACTAGTTTCATTCTATTAGAAAGTCAACAATGACAAATGATGTGGAAAGGTCATGGCATCTCGTTAAGATATTGTTCTAAGGAAATGGCGTCTGTAAATACATACTATTATGGGAAGGTCTGCTGCTCCAGTAACTGTCAGTTTAAGAAATGTTCTTAAATGCCATGAATTCCTATTCTAGTAGATTTGTTTCTATAAAAACAAGATTCTTACCAGAACATAATTTCAAAGAAATTGATCAGTTTAGACTAGCAATGCAGATCTTGTGTTTCTGTCAAAACTTTATTTTGTTTATTGGATTCCATTTCTTCCTGTCACACTTTATAGAAATATGGGAATGTGTAGAGAAGTAAGAAAAGAAAATTTAATAGTGATCAAGTAAGCTGCAGACAGGTTTACCAATAGCGTAGTATTAGGCAAGGCAGTGAAGGCCACCTGTAATGAACACTGAGAAGTGGTGCACCTCGGGATGCTCTGCTCAAGAATTCATTAAAACTCCACAAGTTGTTTCTTCCCATACCACATCAAAAAAAAAAAAAAAAAAGGCTCAGGTTAAAAAAATTCTTCATCTCTGCTGATGGATAGGTTTCCATAATGCTTCCCCTCTGTTTTTATTTTCAGTGTTTCCATGGATCAGTAAATGTATCTATTTGGGGAAGACCTGTGATTAGCTCTTCAAAGTAGAAGTTATGGTTCCTTAGGGTTCAAGGAGAAATGCAGCCACATTTAACAGAAGTAAAAAGTGAACATGTACACAAAAGGCACATGTCCTGTTAATCTTGGTCTTAGTTGACCAAGATTTCTCTGTTGTATTTCGTCCTGGCAATGGGGAAGGACAAGGAGGTAGTGTGCACTTCTAAACTCAGAGGGGCCTTGGTATTCAGAGCCTTGCACCACAACTGGCTATCTCTGAGAGTCTTATCTGTGCAAAGTAGCAGGTTTGGGCTCCACATGAGTTCCTGGGAGTGCCAAGGCACAATCCCTCTTGTCCTGTTGAAGGTTTACCACAAAATAGGCACAGAGCAGTGCCCTCCCAGGTCCTGCACCTGCCCAAGGTGCTAGCTCATGCCACTCTCCTATGTAAGCCCCACATGAACTCAATGGAGATTGGAGCCACTTTTGCCCTGGAGAGACCACCTCTGGCTTCACTAGCAGCAGCCATTCCTACTGATTTCCTACAGACATTCAGAAAACAGTTGCCTCCCCCCTCCCCTCCCCACACATCTAACTGCTCAAGAGAGATGAGGCTACTGCCAAGCAGTAGCCTGAGGGCCAAACAGTAGCCTGAATGAACACAAACTCCTATCAGGTGCATTCACTTCAAGTACACATATACAGCACAAATATACACTGCTGGCCTCAGAGATCACAGATGGGCACTCAGAGCATATGCACAAATACAGACATTACCAACAAACTCACGCTGCTCCAGTCTCTGGATCACCAGGATGGAGGTCTACTAGTAAGAATGTATAAACATTCTTAAGAATGTTTATCCACGTGTAAGAGGTGGATACCTGCAGCAACTTGCCTCAACCTGCCCCACATACATGCTCTCATTCCCTGAGCTCCTTGGCTCCTGAGGCCACTTCACCTACTCCCTGGCTACATCTTCACTAGTGGTCAGTCAGATGAACACCAGGAGCACACAGGCCCTCTGCCTTACGATCTGGTTCCTGTTGCAGCACTCAGACCCTCAGAAACTCAGAAACACAGAATAGAAGTCACCAGGAAAGGGTTAGGAAGGAATTTAACAAGCAAATAGCCAACTGCACCAGTCAGGCAGACAAGCAACAATGTCAACTTTTAAAAATGTCAGGAAGTGTAATAGACGGAATTCCACCCACACATTTCTGAAATTATTAACAGTTCATGTGATGGACACTGCAATTTATATGTATCTTTCCTTAAATAATTGGCCCGAATGACTGATTTACTGAGTGAGGCAAATGCTATGGATTAACATAGCTACCTACTGGCCAAGAATGGTACTCTCTGCCATGGTATTACTTGAAAAAAATGCCTACTATTATCACCTGAACTGAAGCATAGATCTAATGAGTAACTTTCTGGAAGGGAGAAAAACCAGCTCAGTAGAGGCAGGTGGAAATTTCAGAGAAAAGAATCAGGCTCTGCCAGCTTCCTATCAACAGCCCAGTAGTCTGTAACTGCTTCTACTGATCTACGGGATCTATGGTAATGTTCATTGTGCGATGGAACAAAACTAGTTACATGTAAATTCAAACTCAACACGGTTAAGGTGCACAATCTGGCTCATTTGTTTTGTAGCTACAACCCACTGATTTTCTAAATTAGTATGGAAGTATCAACAGCTGTTCTCTCCACACAACTATTTCATGTAGAGCTGGAATGAGCGGAATGTACATTAATCCATCAGTAATGAAACCCAGCTTCTCCACAGACTATGAATAAGCAAAGAAAATCATACTGGAAAAACTGGAGATGTAAAAAGTTCCTTAGCGATAAAAATATCCCAACTGATTCTGTGGAAATAATACATAGATGATTCATGTGAAAATCACCCTCGTGAACGGGGGTGGTGGTGGGAAAGAATGTTCTGTTTCTCTGCTAGGTGTGTGAAAACCTTAACTAAATTTGGGAGGACAGAGTCACCCACCCAGTAAGGTAGAAAGTTATTAGCATTCATACACACAATAAATAAAAAAAGGAAAACTGGCAGCTCTGATATTCAGAAGAAAGTCAGACCAAGTCTACACTCAGAAAAGTTTTCAACGATAATTTGTTTGTGACATGATTCTCTCAATTTCAATTTTCATGACATATGCTATTCAGATAAGAAAAGGGGGCAAAGAGCATCTAAAAACTTTCAACATGCATTACAGACACATTGCTTTTTCTAGACAGTCCTTCACTCAAGTCCTTTTTTCTCTCTATGAAATTATGAGAGTTAGAACTGAGCTGGGGGCTCTTGGACTGTTCTCTTTCCTTCCACTAAGGTCCCAAAGGCAGCTGCAAGCAAGGTCAGCATCAGTGACAGCATTCTGTTCTGCAAGGAGAAGAGGTGGTAGCAACAGTAATTTTAAAAACAAGCTACAGGCAAGGTTGAACTGATTCCTCCTGAGCTAACTCCAGAGCTGGAAGCAGTGGAGACGCACACAAGCTCATCACATGGAAATGCCCACAGACACATGTAGTGAATGGCAGGACTCGTCAGCTCACAGATGCTGCGATCTGAACGCTGGCTTGGATCTGAGCTTTAAAGTCCGCATAGTGATACACTATCTGGAATTTACTGCATGTGTCAGCTCCATATCCAAGTCTTCTAAAGCAAGATAACTTTGATTGAGATGTAATTATTGTGATTTCTTTGAACTTTAAGATAGCACTAATTTTACATTTACAAATATATTGTATTTAAATAGAACTGTCAAAAATGATTGCTTAGATTTTGAATTAGTTCAGTGTTATAAGCTAATCTAGACTTACTGCAGCAACTGTATTTTCCAAGTTTGCATGCAATTAAAAACATTTTATATTTTTAGTTGTATATTTGTTAGATTCCTCGGGAAAATTGCTTCCCCATGAAAATGGCTCCAATTGTACCAATTTCTGCTTAGAAAGGCATTATTGCAATAAAATCTTATATTTCAATTTGCTGTGGCTTCTGAATTTTGTTATTCTTTAGTCACAATTTATGTCTGCCTGTTCTACTGAAAAAAAAAAAAGCAAACTACCTACTCATTAACTCATCAGCAAACTCCTATAATACATACTGAGCCAAGGAACAGAGAAAACATCCTATGATTTATGATTGTATTACTTAGAAGAAGTTCTAAGTGTATGACAAATTCTTCTGATATTTGTGGTTGACATTTTCCCACATACTGTTAGTCATAACAGCCATAGGTTGTGCACTTTCTAAGTTGTGCTTCCAACATGTTTGCAGGCCATGGAATAACAAAAGATCACAAAGAGCATGTTGCCTCAGGAGGATATCCTGCACCAGATAAGGCAGGTAGGTGTAGACAATTGTGTAGCATGGCAGAAATAAGCTAAAACTCTAAAGCCAGTACATCTAGGCTGTGATTTAAGCAACTGTCAGCCTGTTCTTGAAGCCAAATAAGTCTCTAGTAGTCCAAGATGGAATCTTTAGCTGATAACTGGAGATAAATAAGAAGACAATGTAGATTCTTGTACTCAACACGTGCATGCACATATAGTTGAACTGAGAAAGACTGGTGTTATTCGGTTCCTCTACCCTTGTTGTGTTGCTGATGATGAATAACCATTTGGTCAAGTAAGCTTTTCCAGAATTGCCCAATTCTGCAAACTGCCAGAGTAGAGGGATTTATTGCCAGTGTGTGCTACAGCTGTCTTTGTATAATAAAGGGTCATAAGCGCTTGGATACAGGCATCACAAAACTGGCAGAGTGAATGTGAGTGGAAAGAGCCACATTAGCAAACAAAGAGGCCCCAGCCCATTATCCAATATAAAAAGATGGGCATGCAGACTGGGTCCAAATGACCACTGCTTACTCTTCATCATTGCGAACAAAATGAGGAGTGTCCCACAGTCGGCTGTTTAGAAGGATAAAGAGCAGTGGTTTACTAACTGTTCTTTCCTGCACCCAGCTGGCAAAATGAAATGAATCTCAGGATAAAAGTATTCATAAGAAAACTGTTTCTGACTACAAGCCACCTATAGCTGCAAATGTTCTGGGAATAGCAGATTTAGGAAAAAGTTTGAAAATACTGAGTACATTAGCAAGACTATTTGGCCACAGATTTCAACAGAGGATTTTTAGCTGAGTCACTTAACTAGTCTGCCAGCTTACAGACTCCATTCTGCACTTCAGTCCTCAGCACATTCATAACTAATGAATAACAAATGTTCAGAGTAAGACCAATGAAAAACAACAGGAGGATGAAAACTGCAAAATAGTAAAGCTAATTACAGAATTAGGGGTTTCGTACAAAATATACTCTGTTCCTAGGAAAGGTAAAAGCTTTTTTTGTGCAGCAGGAAAACTATGGCACAGTTTCCATCACAGAGACATGGTGAGATGATTCATGTATCTGAAGTGCTTAAATGGATGGCTGTAAACTTTTCAGAAGGCATAGGCAAGGAAGGAGAGGATAGAGAGCCCTGCACATTAGGAAGTATTTTGATTGTCTAGACTTTAATGATGGCAACAATAGGATTGAGTGTTCATGCATAGAATCAGTGGAAAGACAAGGCAGATATCATGGTGGGACGCTTTAGAAGTGAGACTAGTTATCTGTGTATCCAGCTCCCCTGAGCTGGAATACAGGGACATGGAGCACAATCCAAGAAAAAATATTTGGGTACCTGCACCACCACTTAGGCAATCACAGGTCTATGGGACCAGATGGGATCCACCAAAGGGTACTAGGAGAGCCAGTGGAAGTGCTCACTGAGCCACTTTCAATCATTTACCATCACTGCTGGTTAAATGGGGAAGTCCCAGCTGACTAGAGATTGGCAAATAAAATGCCCATCTAGAAGAAGGGATGGATCTCAGTTTGCAACAATTAGAAGGGGTGGAGACCTTGGACAGAAGTCTCCTCTCTCAGGTTCAATACCTCTGCTTTCTCCAATACAGAGAGAGAGACCAAAAATGCCTGGACATAAGTGAAAAAACAAAACAAAACAAACCCAAAAACAAACAAAAAAACCAACCAACCAACCAAAAAACCCCCAATTCTTTACCAAAAAGAATGTTAATAACAGTGCTGATTAAAATTATGCTAAACCAAATGGGGAGAAGAAATTTCTCAAGCCCCACCCACTGGACCAAATCGAGATGGTGTCCAGCCTACCCAACCTGTAAGAAACATACTTGGCCACAGGACAGAAATAAGATGTCCACCTCTCTATGTGGTTCGCCTCCCCCACAGCCAGAAAACCTATCAGGAAGAGTTGGAAGGTTAGCAATGGGATGAGGCTGTGGTGTTGGTACAGGCAGTCAGAGCAGGGCTGTGGACTCCCCAGGCTATTGGAAGGACCTGCAAGACACCTGTTGTGTGACGAGACTTGGTTGCTGCAATTTTGATGTTTGTCAGTCGAGGTGGTGGCTGTAGTCCTGTCGAAGTGGTGGCCGCAAGCCAGATCCATTGAGGTGGTGGTAAAAGTCCCGGATGGTAAGGAAAGCCCTGTGTGGTGAGGGAAGAAAACCACATATTGAGGGAAGTCCAAGTGTGGTCTTCTATTGTGATTAGGATCCCAATATGTTCCTGATACCTCTCCTGGGGTGGGGAGTTTTACAATAGATGATGCAATACTGGATCATAGGACATTTCAGAAGCCTTTGACACCTCCTAGGATCTTACAGTAGGTTGCCTGTTAGGTAAAACCATTATGGCCCATCATCAGAGACAGATATCTTTAGGCCATGTGTGAATTTCACCACTGCTTCTCCTGAGGGGAGATGCCACAGCTGAGTCATTTTTGTAAGGACAAAGAAATGCCATCCAGTCTAGCAAGATTTTGCCTCTCTCCTTGTCTTGTCGGACATCCAGCTCGTAGCCTGAGGTGTCAATGTGCACACTTCCGCACTTAAGTGGTTACTTTTGGCATCATTAGATTACATCTTGATTGTCGAGTCATCAGCACTCCAGTCTTTCACACCTGTGGATACATTCTTCTCCTAGGATAATAGTGCCACCCTTCTTTCAAGTTTCATCACACTCCACATTGGTAGGCATGTATGAGGAAAGGAGAAGAGAAAAGGTGGATACCAGAACTATTGTGTAACCCAGCAGAGAATGGAAAGAGGATCTGGGGAACTACAGGCCTGTCAGTCTGACCTTGTTACCAGGTAAGGTCATGGAGCAGATCATCTTGAGTGCCATCTCATGGTATGTGCAGGGAACCAGGGGATCAGGCCCACTCAGCCTGAGTTTATGAAATGAAAGACAAGTCCTGCTTGACCAACCTGACCCCTCCTTCTATAGATGATGAAAAGGCTGTGGATGTTGTCTACCCAGAGTTCTGCAAAGCCTTTGATACCATTTCCCGTCACATTCTCCTGGAGAAACTAGCTGCTATTGCTTGGATGAGTGCACTGTTTACTGGGTAAAAATCTGGCTGGATAGCCAGTCCTAGAGAATTTTGGTGAATGAAGTTACATCAAGCTGGCAGCCTGTCATGACTGGTGTTTCCCAGGGCTGGGGTCAGTCCTGTTCAATATATTTATTGATATGAATGAGCAGACTGAGTACACCCTCAGTCAGTTTGCAGATCACACCAAGTTGGGTAAGAGTGTTGATCTGCTGGAAGGCTGGAAGGTCCCAAAGAGGGATGTGGACTGGTTAGATCAATAAGCTGAGGCCAACTGCCTGAGGTTCAACAAGGCCAAGTGCCAGATCCTGCACTCAGGTCACAATAGTGTTGTGCAATGCTACAGGCTTGGGCAGAGTGGCTAGAGAGCTGCTCAGTAGACAAGGACCTTGGGTTGCTGGTCAACAGCTGGCTGAACAGGAGCCAACAGTGTGCCCAGGTGGCCAAGAAGGCCCATGGCATTCTGGCCTGTATAGGAACAGAGTGGCCAGCAGGACCAGGGCAGTGATCTTTCCTCTGTATTCATCACTAGTGAGGCCACACCTTGAGTAATGTGTTCAGTTTTGGGCCTTTCACTTCAGGAAGGACATTGAGGTGCTGGAGTGTGTCTAGAAAAGGTCAACATGATAAAGGGTCAGAAGCACAAGTCATGTGAGAAGCAGCTGAGGGAGCTTGAGTTGTTTATCCTGAAGAAAAGGAGGCTCAGGGGCTCTGCAACTACCTGAAAGGAGGTTGTAGTGAGGTTACTTCACCCAAGCAACAAGTGACAGGATGAGAGGAATTGGCCTCAAGTTGTGCTAGGGGAGATTTAGATATGCTGTTAGGAAAAAAATTCTTCACTGAACGAAGGATAAATGGAACAGTCTGCGCAGGGAAGTGGTTGCCTCACCATCCCTGAAAGGATTAAAACAAGTGTGATTGTAGCACTTAGCGATATGGTTTAGTGGTGAAGATAGAAGTGCTGAGTTAACAGCTGGATTTGATGGTTTTAGAAGTCCTTTTCAACCTAAAAAATTCTATGATGCTATGAAAAGTCCTAACAAACCCACTGTCATCATTTAAGCATTACTGATGCTCTCACAACTGCCTTTCTATCGTCAGCAGTGCCAAATTGAGAGAGCTACTTATGCTGCCTTGTAGTTCACTTCCTGCTCTGAATTCTCACTTTAAATTTAAATGGAGTTTAAACTTCCATTTTCTGCACAGTACAATATCTAAGATTGTAAAACATGGCCCTATAACATGGCCCTTCCTTAATGAAAGAAATTATCGTTATCTCTCCATCTAAAATGAACTTCCAGAAAATACCAGGGGAAAAGAGGTTTATTATAGAGCTCTGCACATTCATTTTGACTTTTTCTGTTATTTTTCATTATTTGACAGCATGTCTCTCTTATGTATATTAAGCATCTAAGGCTTATATATTTTTATATGTAATATATATATATATATAATATTTATATTATGCAGGTTTTGTAGTTAAGACAGATCAAATGGCTAAAGTATTCAATGCTTTTGTTGTTAAAAAAATTAGAAACTTTAATATAGTTGTTACCTAAGAGTGACTGAAATATCATCTTTTTTAGATCAAAGTATTTTTATGTCAATACTAAAGTTATTTTCACAAGCAGGAAACTCATCATATTACTAAAACCATTTTAAGAGATAGATATTGCAACAAAAGCCAAAATTACAGATAAGGTCTTTGAAGATCTGAGCCCAGATTCTTCAGTAATGAATAGCTGTTAGCAGTCCAAATGTTTCTTTTTATCTTCTGTTTACAGAAGAAAAGGAAAGGAAAATATTTGGCTGCCAAAACTTTTCCTTCTATATGACGAGATGCCAAATAAGTGGTTACATGATTCATAACTGTCATGAGGTACATTAGTATTAGTGCATTATAGTGAAGTCTGTTGTCCTCCTTTGTTTAGTCTGATGTGCTTAATTCATAAACTAATGATTGACATTAGGGTTTACTAAGGAGATCCAAAGTTATCCTGCATTTCTGTACTATATGACAAGAGAGGCTGCTCTAAAACCATGTAATTTGATACACTCAATGCCAGCAAAAAGGAGAAAATACATCAGAAAATAGTACACATTCATGAAATATTTGTTCCTAAATCCACAAATGTGTATGCCTTTGTGTTGTGGAAAATGTGGCAGGACTTAGGTCTCTCCCCTTCCGTACACTCAACCACAGCCACAAGCTTGCATGGTTTATAAAACTCCTCTTATCGATCTTCAGTTTAGTCCCCTTTAATATATTACTGAGTTTCATTAATATATGACAAAGTGAAAAGAAAAGAAACTTCTCTGAGCACTTCATCACCTGCAGTTCCTCAGGCAAGTGCTCCCTAATTCTTCTGTGCTTCAGGCTGAATAATACTGGCAATCTATTTTCAATTTTCCCCTACAGATACCTGTGATTCCTCCATTGTTCACCTAGACTATTATTCCCAGGAGACTTCTTTTCAAACTGGGATAAAGGAATTATTCTTGAGAGAACTGATATTCTGTATTTGTGATTAGGTGTAAATCAGATCGATGTAGAGATCATTAGTGATTACAAAGACACATTCTAAATCATAACAAAAGATCACTAGGAAAACATGGGAAAAATAATTAATTCCATTTTTTGCTTCTTGGATTTTTTTTGGTACCTTATTTTAATAAGAAGAAAAAAAGTCAGAGGAAACTAGATATTTGCATTTGAAATAAAGCACAGATCTGTCTGTATTTTCTCTCTGCTTTCTTCACTGTCTGTCTTGGCAATTTTGAGCAAGTGACAGTATAAATCTTCCAGACTTTCTTATCTAGATCCTGTAGTAGTACTTTCTTGTGACACTCCAATGAGTTTGGTTATTAAATATTTGTAAAATTTGTTGTAGACAATTGCAAAACCAAATCATATTTGTTAGAGGTTTTTTTGGCTAACAGATATATCATAAGCAACACTGGGAGTTCAAAGGAAGCCAGACATCTGCACAGGCTGCAAATGCCTTTTTCCACTACACACAGAGAGAAGATAATGGATACAAGGTTGTCCCATTTTCAAGACTTATTTAACTAAGAATGAATTCATTCCAAGAATGTAATTTCATTCTCTAAGTAAAAAACTGCTATATCCAAACCAGTCAGAACAAGGGATGGAAACAGATAACACTACTTTTAAGGTTTTTTACTATCCTGAGGGAAATGAACAATTTCTGTGACAATGAGGCAGACCTCCTTCATAAAGAAGAGGTTGTGGAATAGGTTAAAAACACCACATGTGTGGCACATGTCTGGTACAATATTCTTTGATGTATTTCAACAAGGTGTTTGAGTTACAGCCAGGAACTCTGATAATAGCAAAACAACAGCTAGAAAAGGTCATGAGAAAGGGAAAGAAATAAATGCCTGTCCTTGGCAAAGTACTAATTTTGCCTCCCACTACAGACAACCTCTACCTGCCTGTTCCTGAGTATATTTCACCCTTGTATAAACCACTTCAAGGCAACCAGACACTTACATCCTGAGTACTATCTTCTTCTAATAGCACTAGTATATACTGAGGAGATGGGGTGAACTGCATGTGACACTCCAAACTCTATTTCTTTTTGTAGTAAAGTCAAGCATTGCTATGCATACTTTCCTTGGATATAAATGCTAATGTAGCTTTCTGTAGCATGAGTTACAGAAATAGTATCATGGACAAAACACAGCTTGTTCTCTCCAGTGAACTATTACAGCAAAGGGGGATGGAGAGGAAAAGAAATGTGAGAGGGAAGAAATGTTCTTATTTAATTAAAAAAATAAAAATGTGAGACTATTTCTCAGCAAATCAGGCAGACAAATTAAGTGGTCACTTCCGAAACACACAAACCACATTCCTTGCAAAGTGTCAGGGCAGTGATACCTTCATTCATTGCAGGATACTTTGAAGAACAAGAGCATATTGTGAGAGCGAGCAATCCAGATATTCTGAGCTTTTGAGACAATGCAGAATTGTAAAGTGAAACCTTGAATGTTGGTTATAAAAAGATACAAGAGGGAAAACTGCAGATGAGAAATATGTCTGAACTTGCAAAAATAAATGAACAAAGAGATACCTATGTGACAAAAGAACTGTGCAAGAAGAAGAACAGCAGTTCGTGTGAACAAGTAACTTTAGCCAATAATAGAATAAAGCAAAATGCATAGACAGTAAGCACTAGCCAATAAGCTCTTGATGTATGCGTGATACTGATGGTCAAAATGTATAAACCAACAAGCTTTGTAAGCAATAAATTGGCATTAGCCTGGAATCATATTGGTTGTTGTGCTGTGTCTGATTTCCTGCTAATTCTGCAATTCATCATGTGCCGGAGGAGCCAGCAGCATGTTCCAGATTGACAGACTGACCTGCTACAAGGGAAGTGCTTCTGTTAGCACAGAGAAGCAGAGAAACTGGTGTTTAATGTCTTCATCAAATTATCATAGGAATTTTTGTAAAAAAGAAAAATAAAGAGACTGGATGAAAAATCTCAGTTTACTCTTTTTACAAGTGCTACACAAAACATTACAGCTTTTATTTTTTGTGAAAAAAAAAAAAGATATTACTTTCTTGGTCAATTCCACAGTAGTCACAGAATCACAGAATATGCTGAGTTGGAAGGGACCAACATGGATCACTGAGTTCAGCTCAACCCCGCACAGGACCATCCCCAAGAATCACACCATGTGCCTGAGAGTATCATCCACACGCTTCTTGAACTCTAGCAGGCTTGGTGCTGTGACCATAATTTATTCCATCTTTGAACAAGGGCCAAATAATAGACTGATTTATTCCTGGATCAGTAAAAATCAGGTGCTCTTATAAATTTCATTCCTCTCTCATCTCCTTCTGTGGCTCAGTTAGCAATCCTAGTATTTCACCAAATGGAGCTCAGTGCCTTGACAGATCTGACGGGCCCAGGGTGACCCACTGCAACAATTAATACTTTGTACTACCTTTCATGCTTCACAAACCCAAATTAACACGCAAATGGTATATATGTGAAGATATATTTAGAGATATAAAAATTGTGATGTGTAGGTCTACATATATATATGGGTCATTTGCATATGATTATAATGCATGATATTTTGGGGTTGAAGACAGACAACGTGGTAGCTGATTGAAGCATCACATAGAAAGAAACCAAAATTGTTTAACTTGTTCATCAGTGACTTGTACAAAGGGACAAAGTGGCTCCTCAACAGGCTGGTTGTTGGGGAGGAGCAGCCAAAAACTCAGAGTGCTGTGCTGCCATTCACTGAGACCTGGACAGGCTGGAGAGTTGGGTGGAGAAGAATATAATGAAGTTTAACAAAGGCAAATGCTGGGTTCTGCACATGGGGAGGAATAACATCAAGCACCAGTACAGGCTGGGGGTCAACCTGCTGGAAAGAAGCTCTGCTGAGAAGGGTCTGGGGATGCTGGTGGACAATAAGCCATCCCTGAGCCAGCAGTATGTCCATGTGGCCAAGGTAGCCAGTGATATCCTGGGATGCACTAGGAAGACCACTGCCAGCAAGTCAAGGTAAGTGCTACTGGGGCTGCATCTGGAGTGCTGTGTCTAGTTCTGGGCTTACTAGTGTAAGAAAGACAGGGAGTCTTTCTTTCTCTCCTGGAGTGAGTCCAGGGGAGGGCAACAGAGATGAAAGGGGTACTGGAGCATTTCTCTTACAAGGAAAGGCTGAGGGAGCTGGGTCTATTCAGCCTAAGGAAGACATGCCTGAGAAAGGATCTCATCAATGCATGTATATGTCTGAAGGGAGACTGTCAAGAGAATGGATCCAGGCTTGTCTCAATGGTGCCAAGTAATCAGACAAGAAGCAATAGGCAGAAACTGATGCACAGGAAGTTCCACCCTGAATACAAGGAAGAACTTCTTTACTGTGCAAGTGACCATGCACTGGAACAGATTGCCCAGAGAGATTGTGGAGTCTCCCTCATTGGAGAAAATAAAGAACTGCCTGGGCACAACCCTGGACAGGGGGCCCTAGAAAGACCTTGCTTCAACAGGAAGACTGGACCAGATAAATGACAAAAGTTTGCTTCCAACCCTACCCATTCTATGATCCCATGAAATCATGTTACTGTCTGATTTAGTATTTTGCAACCTCTAGTGCTCAGTGTGCCTGCCCCAATAAAAGCTATTGCACAGCTAAAACTGACCCTGAAACATACTCTATGATGATTTTACCCAACCTTACTGGTCCACAGGCAATAAAAACAAATAAGTAGCACACCATTTAATTTTCCTTATAGACCTGGGAAAGAAAATACATCTGCGGAAAGTAAAATAACAGCTTTAGAACCTGTAGGGTTGGCCACTCTGGGTTACAATAGTGACAATGAGCAGAAGTGGCTCCGTTTTATCTATCATTGAGTAAAGAATGTCCAGGAGCAACATTTCTCTTACTTTACACCATAACATCTACACTAACTGTAGTTCTGACACTGAAAGGACAGAGGTCGGTCAACATGACTGACGTACAAACACAAGTATGTAGAAATCACAGTAAACAAGGCCATACTGGGATTACAGTGCCTTACACTGAGGGAATTGCTTAAGTAAGGTTTGAAGATATTCTATTCAATATTCTGGTCTACCCTAAGATTTCTTCATTTGGGGGATTTGAAATGATATTTCAAATCTCTGTTGCTACTATTTCTTCCAAGAATTCTGATCCTATCAGAGCAAGACCGTGCCCAGCTTGACAAATCACAAGCCAGCATAGAAGATGTTATTCACTGAATTCAAAAGTCACCTTTGATCAAGCAACATGGGTGTTGTCAGAGAGAGTATAAGCCTTCCAAGAGGAGGAGGTTCATATGTAGCATCAGGGCCACAAGCCAAAAGACCAATTTTGTCTTTAGTCATCAGCAAATGGATTTCTCTTAATAGTATCACTATTGTTCTGAATCTTAATTACAGGGAAAGTAGATTGCAACATCACTACAGGAACACATATGATGCATTAATTTCTCTACGTAAAAGTTAATAGTTTACTCATTTCTCAAGTTATTTTAAGATAGCCGAATACATAGATACAAATATTTTCAGGAATGAGAATCTGGCTGCTACCCATGGGATGATTTTACTTGCAGTCATTGTGACAACAGCTTTTGCAGGACAGTTTGTGGATCCTTGGCAACTTCAGACAGCCGGTATAAATGCTCTTAACTACAAACAACTTTCTGTTACCGAGTTACATCCAAACCCTGGGAACTGCTGATGGCAGAGCATTTGCAGCCTTGCCCTCCTTCTTTTGCAACTGAGAAGCTGGGGCTGCTGCCTTGACTCTTGACAGTGCTGCCACAACCAGGGGAGCAAACAAGACCTACACTCCCAAAGGGGATCATCAGAAAGCAACTGAGATACATGCATGCATGTGTGTTTGTTGATGAACACATGTTGGACTCGACTGCCTCTTCTTCAGTGATTTAGAACTCCCAAGTTACATACACTTACCCTGGACTTGCGTCACTGAAACCAACTATTGGCAGAGAGACAGAGCCAGGGCGGCATGAAAGCATATTCCTAGGCCTGTTACATTCCTTGAAACATGCAGCATGTTCTTCCCTATCTACTATTGTTCCCACAATTTGGCGGGGCCTGTTTCATATTAGAATGCAAGTTGCTATTGGAAAAGCGTGTGTGTACTTGATACACCTACAGCAACCTGATCCTGGCTTGAGGCTTAATTGTTTTCATTGTAAGTAATGCATGACAAAATTAGTCACATAACCCAAGAGATAAAATAGCACTATGCAGCTGGGAATTATTCACACAAACAATTCAGCAAGCATTCAGTATGAAATACTTGACAAAAAAATAAAAACTCATGCATAGCTAACTATAGGCAAAGCTGTCCACGGCAAGCTTGAACAGAACTATATTTTGGGTGAGAAGGCTTTACTTATAATTGCTTAGAAGTTTTCTAAATACTAGCAGTTTTAAATGAAAGTTTTCTATTCCACTTGTGAACTGAATTGTACCTTCCCCCCCTACTGTTTCTGTCTGAATATTTCAACCATTTCTGAGAATTAGGTTGGGAGAAAAAAACCCTTGTTGTTTGGTCTCATATTAAAATATTTTAATGTTATTTGAGGTTTTTCAATTTGAAAGGAAACATGCTCTTTATCTTGATCAAGAACACAAATCAAAGAGTTCTGCCAGGAAATATTTGAAGATATTTTGCTGAAACCTGTGTGCACCATGAATTTTCTTTGAATGTGTTTGTTCAGTGTATATTATTATTGTTAGAGCATTTGATCATGGAAAATAAGTCACATATGTTTTGGTTATTGACAAGATGCTATTTATGAAAAATCAGGAGTATCCAAAGCATATTTTTAGTGCTAGTATGTTAGTGATTTGTATGTTAGTGCCTACATAACGTACTGCTTGCTAATTGCCAAGGGTTCCAACCGGATGACTTTTAAAGGTCCATTCCAACTCCAGCTACTCTTATAATTCTACCACTACAGTATATGCTAACAAGATCAAGCTAACCCATAGCCTTATAATATAAAATTAATTATCTTTCTTTTTTTTAAATAAAATTTTATATTCACAATTCATTGGAAAATGAGGGCAAATCAATTTGTCTTAAAGGTAGTCAAGCTCTATCCTGGTGGAGCCAGCATAGTGAGTCATCATGGCTGGACTTCACAAATGAAGATTTGGGAGGGCTCTACTCATGCTTGCTGCAAGCTGATAAGGCCAATGCAAGGTAGGCAAGACTGGTTGCTAAAGGCACAGCAGAAATTCTCCATAGGTGATACTGTCAGGGCACGGTTCTTTCTGCGGTGTCTTTTCTCCTCAAGACTGATTCTGTGTGCAGTTTCAAAGGAAGCAGCAGCGTGCTTGGTGTGTCTCCACGTCTCCCGATTGGAGGCCAGAGTGGACCACTGATGGTGGTCAATATGACCAAGGCTGACGTGTTGTTTCAGTGAGTCCCTGTATCTCTTCTTTGGGCCTCCTCTCTTGCAGCAGCCGGTGGCTAGTTCACTGGAGAGCACAATCTTAGGGAGGCGGTGATCCTCCATCCTGGAGAGGTGCCCTGCCCAGCGCAGCTGCATTCTCAGCAGCATGGCCTCGATACTGGTGACCTCTGCCTGTTCCAGAACAGACACATTAGTCACGTAATCAGACCAGTGGATGTTTAGGATTGTACGGAGGCAGCGCTGGTGGAAGCGTTGGAGGAGTCGCAGGTGGTGGCGGTGGATGATCCAAGATACAGACTGATATAGAAGAGTGGACAGTACGATGGCTCTGTAGACACTGATCTTTGTACTTTTCTTCAGGTGTTCATTGTGCCAGACTCTTTTATGGAGTTTTCCAAAAGCTCTGTATGCCTTTGCTAACCTGTCGTCAATCTCTTTGTTAATCTTACCATCTGAGGAAATGATGCTTCCTAGATAAATGAACTGCTGGACTGACTTAAGCTCTGATTCACCTATGGTGATGTGGGGGTGATGAAAGACTTCTTGAGGTGCAGGTTGGTAGAGAACTTCTCTCTTCTTCAGGCTGACTTCCAACTAAAATTACCGAGGTATTACTTTGCTTTCCATTGGTTGTAAAATCCTTGCAAGAGTACTTTTGAACACATTAGTACATGCTATTGCAGAAGAACTTCTACCCGAAAGCCAATGTGGTTTCAGAGCCAATAGGAGTACGGCAGACATGGTATTTGTTCTCAGACAACTGCAAGAGAAGTGTAGGGAACAGAGCAAAGGACTCTACGTAAGTTTTGTTGACCTCACCAAAGCCTTTGACACTGTGAGCAGGAAAGGCCTGTGGCAGATCTTGGAACAATTAGAATGTCCTCCCAAATTCCTCAAAATGATCATCTTGTTACATGAGGATCAGCTTGGCCAAGTCAGATATGGCGATGCTCTCTCTGAGCCCTTTGCAATAACCAATGGTGTGAATCAAGGTTGTGTTCTTGCACCAACTCTATTCACAATGCTCTTCAGCATGATGCTCCAAAGGGCCACGGCAGATCTCGATGAAGAAAATGGCATCTACATCCAGTATTGTACTGATGGAAGCCTCTTCAACCTAAGGAGGCTGAAGGCCCACACTAAGACCCTAAACCACCTTGTCCATGAGCGGCTTTTCGCTGATGATGCTGCCCTCATTGCTCACACAGAAACAGCTCTGCAGCGCTTAACATCCTGCTTTGCAGAGGCTGCTGAGCCTTTTGGGCATAGCGGGTAACCTAAAAATATACCACAGTTATGAACAAACATCAATACTTTTCCTCTGGCCTCATGTTCGAAACTAATATAATTTCCATTCCCCAGGAAGGCTCTGCTGCATATTTCCTTAGTACAACAAGCAACAATTAATGGATTTTACAAATTGCTCTTTATGAACCTTCATATCTTCCTTCTTGTAGCTCCTTTCCTATCAAATCTATGACTAAAAGCAATCACATCTGTTAACACCTCATCATATCTGACTCAATAGCACACAACACTCAGAGAGCTGAATGTAAAGACTGGGACTATGCCTACATCAGTAAGTAACATCAAGTACAAGCAACACCATCGTTTACATCCAAGTCACTCTACTCTTTTTGTCCCTCCTGCTGCTGTGCTATTCCTTTCTGTGCCTGAACAGAGAGTTTTGGCATGGGTATGGTCTAAAAGGCTAACAGTGTAGAACAGTAAATGATACTGAATAGCCCGTAAGTACAAGCATGGGCTATGCATAAGTGTGCTGAAAGGACAAGTAGTTCCAAAACTCTAAATTCAATTATCTTCCTGTGCATGTCTTCACTCTTAACATTTGCAAAGAGTATAATAAAGTTGTCACAGAAACTGACTTTATTCCTGGTAGTAGCTGAACCTGAAAGTAAGGCGGCTGCATGCTTTAGACTGGACTGTCAAGAGACACTAGGGTAGTATATACATACTGCGTCAGAGTATACTTGTATTTTTATCCTTTTGTGTTACTTGCATCAATATTTTGTAGTTTGGTGGGTTTTCTTGTTTTGTTTGTTTGTGGGTTTTTTTGTTTGTTTTGTTTTGTTTTGTTTTGTTTCGGAAAAAAAAAAAAGTTCCTTATTCTGATCTTACTGAACATGAAGGTTTGTGCATTGCAATGACATGAGACAACAGGATTATAATTTTCAAAGTTTAGATAAGACAATTTCTAGACACGTTAGTGAAAATGGTAGGAGTACCGTAGAATGAAAATTATCATCTCAAGAAGAATTGCAGAATATACATAGAAGAAACCTGAATTCTGCATTACTTTCTTAATGTCACTGATGAATGACAAAGATCACCAGATTTCCAGATAATAAGTTTCTAAACACAATTTACTTCATGCAAAATACAACAAACCATCCAATTTATATCCTCCATCATTCTGGAGAGATAGGACAGTGGAATTCCTTTGGTTTTATGTAATTTGTTGAAACTTTGAGAAAGTGTTGTACTTTGTCTGTAGGCCTTCCCTAGAAACCAGGGTACAAAACTAAGGAAGTATTCCATGTCATTCCCTTATGTAATCAGGTGTATAAAGACAGGAGGGAGTTTCCTGTCTTCGTTTTTTCCTCTTCTCTCCCTTGTCGGGTGAGCACGGAACCAGCAGGTCTCAGTGTTTAGGCCTCGGCTTATCTCTCTGAGCTCAGGCCTGGCTGAGAGCTGTTGTCTTTGTTGACAGAGGAGGGAAGGCTCTCACTTCTCCCAAGGGATGTTGTTGAGATCTTCCTGTGTTATTGTTCTACTGAATTAATTCCTGGGATTTGATTGTGTGGGATTGTTTCATTTTTACCCGTTTTTTGTCCTTTTCCCCTTCCCCTTTTCCCCTTTTCCCTTTTGGGGGGTGTTTGGGATTGTTGTATTATATGGACATAGTATTTAGCTATATATATATATATAATATCTATAAATATATATATATTCCTTTACTATTTTTTCCTTTTGCTAGTTTTTTTTTCTTTTTGTGGGGAGGAGGGGCAGGAAAAGCTGACTGACTCACAGCTGTGTTTGGTGGGGAGCCAAGCAGAACCCGACACAGAAAGACACAGTGAGTCTATGCTCAAGACATAACAGAACTGGATCAAAATCTAACAGTACCTTAAAGGGACATTAGATGAAATCTCAATGCCTCACATCCTTTGTAAAACTAGCCCCAGAAACAATTCTATCAGTCTTCTACAATCTGCATTTCTTTTTCAGTCATAACTTCTTGGAATCATTAGAGCTGTTATAATTGGTCTAAATGCTAGCAAAACAGCTACAACACACAAATTACCCAGGAAAAACAGAATATTATTTTTATTTCTTAACCTAGTAATTCCTGATCAACACACTGTATCACTGAAGGCAGTGAGGCTTTCTAGTTGTTATTGCATTTCTTTTAGAAAAGACAGATTCTTTCCTTTTAAAATAATTTTTAAAATCAATGTCAACTTTGACGTTCAATTGTTACTAGACAAACAATCAGAATACGCAGGCTCAGGCACACATTTCCATCAAACTAACTTTCTATTTATTCTCTGATCTTCATAGGGAAAAAATGAGGACATTTTCAGAAACTTCTGTTTCTCCTATGTGACTAACTGCAGAAGAGCTGAGAAATTCAGCAGTGATTCCTTTAGACACTATATGCTCTTCACAAAGCAAAGCACTCAAAAAAATAGCTCATGAATGAGCTCAAATTCATTGTGACATCAACAGGACTTTTTTGTTGATTTGTTTTAGATTTTTTTGTTTGTTTGGTTTTTTTTTTTTTGGCTGGATTTTCTTGTACTAAGAAGTTCTGAAGAGAAAAAAAAATAATTTTGCATGCAATAGATAGTTGTCTAACCTCAGAAAAATGCTAAGGAATCTAAAATGTTTTATGCTATTAACATTCACATAAAATTCTATTATTATGAACTTCCCATGTAATATCCAGTGCTATGATAAAAAATATACCATGTCATTGGAAAAGTCTATTATTGTAATAAAAAAGCACATGCAATGATATGCAGCAGTTTTGAAAGCCACAATTCATTGGCCTTGATTAAGGATAAGACCAAAGCATATACACACTAGGACAAAACTTGAATGCTTTGCTGATTGGCACTTCATTAAACATGAGGACAACCTCAGCCTGCTTTTTCTTTTCCAAATTCAAGAACCATGCTGTGAAAATTATTTTCTTTTCCTTTATCTGAACTGAAGAGACACCAGGTAGAAACCAGGATTCTCCTAGTTCACATAAACTATAAATGAAAATAGAAGCTTAAATTACAATACCTAACCTATTCTAAAATATAAAAAGAACCTCTATGAATTTCTTGTTCTCCCTTGCTGTCCTCTCCTTTTTGCTTTCAAAAAAGTCCTTTCAGGTTGGTGATGATTTGGCAATGGCTTTAAGTTCCCATATGGTTCAGCCTTTTTTTCCTATCTCACAGCAAAATCACTGAGGTAATTTTCAGTGCCAGACTAATGCTCCCCGAGATCACTCTGACAGTGCATATGTGACTAAATTACACAAACTTGCACCTTGTGTATTTCAATCTGTGAGAACTAAAGGGATTTAATAGCATTTATTGTCCATTTAGACTTCTCCTCTTCTGTTTGCTCCCTCTCTCTAACCTTCCCTTCAATCTGTAAACCTATGCAAAATCCATGGATTGCACAATATTGCTGAGGAGTACACCCATTGTTTTAATAAAGGAAGAACTATTATTCAAAGCACTCATCCAGTGATGAGAGAGGCCTGATCACAATAGTACTCTAGGTCCCTTAGGCCATTTCCCTTTTCTTCTAGAAAAGAAAAGATACCGGAGAATATGTGATTAAAAGGGGGAAAAGCAAACAAACAAACCAACAAACAAGCAAACAAACAACAACAAACAAAACAAAAACAACCCAAACAAAAAAAAAACAAACAAAAAAAAAAAAAGAAAGAAAAGAGCTAACCAAAACCCAACAAACTACCCCTCCTCCAAACTCTACATATGGCACAGAAAAGCAAATAGGTATTAGACTATTTTGATTTGTGACTCATTATGTTCCTGAATTGGGTATGATGAATATGCTAAAGAGAACAATTGGATGCTTGACTAGCTTTGGGTGTCCTGAATTTCAGTCTTATTTCAATTCAGGAGTGTAGTTCTGAGACAAATCTTCTGATCATCCTCACTTACCAGTTAGATTCTGGTAGGCTCTGAGTGCACAGACTCAACTTCTTTCAAGGGAAACCAAACCAAGAGATGTGCTTCCAAAGCATGCTCCTCCAAACCCTAAAATATTTAGTCCACAGCCTGGAAAGCTGCAAACTTCTAAAATACATGCGGTATGAATGTCAGACCTTAAAATGCATTCATTTGCTCTCCAAATGCTTCTGCAGTGCTGTACTGATTGGTACTGTGAAGGCTGCCCCTATGGCTGCATTAGGATACAGTTTGTGCACACAGTCATCAAATCTATTTTTGCAAATAAGAAAAACTTTTACCTACAGCCATTGGGGGAAATCAGGTACAGTGAGTCCCCTTTCTGTGAAACAATTACTCTCCAAAGGCTGCAGGTCAGTATTTCAAAGCATATGACAGACTGTAGCTGAGACCAATAAAGGCAGAAAATCCAGGATTTCTTTAATCTCTTACAATTTTAATACCATTCATTTTTTGTATATGAGAATATGCCTAACAAAAATTACTGTGCAGAGATTTTCAAAACGGGATATCTGTCACAATTTTCATCGTTGTTTTTGTGTTGGCATGAATATCTGCAAACTTACAACTATCTATAGTTCTGAATTGATGAACTAACACTTCATTTGATTAAAAAGACTATTTGCAGAGTCATATTCACAGTCCTTCCATATGCCTATCCATATGTGAGAAGATCACAGCAAAATACTACAAAATCCAATGCAAGTCTCCAGAAGCAGTAGAATTCTAGTTTGTTGCCAACATGTGTGAATCCAGATACAACGGATCACAAGAACAGTGTTTAGGGCAAGTATATATTTATGGACATGTGAGAATGAACAGAGAAAGCTGAAAGAATTATTCTGTGAAAGCATCAGTGTCTCATTATGCAAATAATACATAGTTTGGCATAAACAAGCATTTCTACATACAAAAGAAATGGAGTATGTGTTAGCGAGTTGTTTCAAAAGTTAAGGTTATGAGAGTTGTATGTCATATTCCAGACATTTTTGTGTATATGGAAGGATAGTTGTGGTGTGTTTCTTAAAGAAAACAAAAAAACAAACCCACAAAAACAAAACAAACAAACAAAAAAAGGTAAATAAAAAGCATGAAAAGTAGAGTTCACTTTTTCACTGTCTTTGGGAAGCACATAGGTAAGAGCTGAAAAGAGTCACTAATGAGGAAAGTTTTGTAAAAAAACTATCATACCTTGTGAAGAACACAAAAGGAAGTTAGTATGGCATGACAGCATACCATTGTGCTGCTTTGGAAGAATTTTGGAGTCAGGAAAATGTCTTAAGAGTGGGGGGAAGAAGTGTTGCTCTGCTGCAGTTCTCTGGCATGTAAAGCCCTAGGTTTGTAAGCAACTAATTATGGAGCACGCAGACAGTGTACTGTAGAAATGAATTTGGATTTGTAGGAGGTGGAACAGAAAATAATGTAATAGGTCTTTTTCAATATGAATATGGTGCTCTTTTCTTTGTTGACATTAATCTTGAAAATAGGTCTATATATGGCTCTCTACTATAGGAGTATAGTGAAGTGCTGATCACTGTTTCAGAGCCAAAGCTGCAAAATTCAGCTGCAAAATTCACCATAGTGTCGACTACAGCCAGGGGGATAGTTTATAGTAGAAGAAATATAGCTTAATGTGACTGGTTTCTCAGATCTTTTTCAGAAGGATGTGCTGAAACTGTTTCAGAAAAATTACAAAATACTAAGAAAGACTAGAACACTGAAGTACACTTACAAGGATTCTTTAATTATCTTGTTTAAGAAATTTCAAACTCCTGACAAAGGCTACTTTGAGAACAGTAAAGTCTCACATTAATATATTTTTCTGACAAGTACTGCAGGCTGAAGTGAGAGATTAAGTTAAAAAAAACATATGAAAGTGTCTTTGGAATGTTGTTTTCTTTTCCCTCAGTGATGCCATTGTATAGAAACTGGTCAATGTAAAGAATAAAACAAGGAGATTACTCAGACTCTTGTGGTTTCAAGATTAGGTTGGAACACAGTTTTGGTGTCAGACATGATATAAGAAACACTGTTGTATACAAACAGTGATTTTATCAAGATGGAGAAGATTACTCCAAAGATTGCAAAGGAGTCCTCAAAGGTCTTAAAATAAGAAAAACCTCTTCATATTTTCAGACATAAGATATTTGTCTTTTTGATAACACTTTAAGCTTCTTTAGATGTAGGCAGGCCCTACATTTAGCCCAGGAGTCCTTAAAATCAGTTATACAAGAGTGCAGTCAGACCCTTAGGCACCAGGAAGAAGATCAACTCTGCATCCTGAACCTTGCTAGCTGCCTTTGTCCTCCACTCCATTAATTTGTTAGGGCTTTGTTTAGGTGGAAGGATGTTACAGGGATTTTATTACTTTTTTGAACTGGCATTTAATAGAGTAAAATAACTAAAGGGCATTTTGGTGAAGATGGCTTCAACTGAAATTCATATACAGTGACTGATCGGGATCAGGGTTTGGGAATAGAATGGGTGAAACACAGTGAAACGATACAAGATTAAGTATTAATTAAGGGTTCACACTAGATTCAGCTTTCCCTGATAACAAAAGGCATCAGTCTTTACAGAGGCTTTTTGTATGTTTGTTTGTTTGTTTGGTGGGCTTGCAGCTCTTTTCTTGCAACACTTTATTGCTTTTAGGTTAAATGCTTGTACTACAATATCTTAAGTTTATAATGGCATTTTAGAAGGAGAGCTGTCAGAGAAGCTATGGCCACTTGCTAGTTCAGGGGCAACATGTTTTGCTGAAAAGCCTTTTAGGAGTCTGTGGAAAACATAGCTTGCATCTGTTCTGCTAATATCATATTTGTCTGTGTGCCACAATATGGCACTGTGTCCTTTGAGACTTCAACACGGTAAATCCTGGTGATGCACTTCCTCTTAAAACACATCTACAGTATAACAGTAGAGAAATTACCCCATCAGTTCATCAAACACATACTTAGAAATAAATAAGAGATTTCAGAGATGTACAGAAGACTGAGGGGTAAAAATCAATGTAATCATAATGATAGAAACCCACATTCTTTGTACTACCCATCAGTGATTAGTAAAAAAAATACTCAAGTTTGTTTCAAACAAAAGTATTTTGGCAATTTTTTTTTAATACCAAGTTTCACTGTGTGAAAATAAGTTTCACATCCACAAAATATTTATCACAGATTCCAGAGTACTGATTACATACTTGCGAATAATCCTTTTATATGAGATTAGCTGTTGCCATTTCACTTGTATTTCCATGTATGTGGAGTTAACACTTTGTGAGATAACTTTTCAGGTGATGTTTCCATTGATGATACAATTATACACTGAAGGTACTTAAAATATGTGTAGATGTGGCACTTTTGGACATGGTTTAATGTTGGACTTGGCAATGCTGAGTTAACAGTTGGACTTGATGACCTTAAGGGTCTTTTTCAACAGTTGGACTTGATGACCTTAAGGGTCTTTTTCAACCCAATGATTCTATGATTCCACTGCTATACTGGCTTTGCAAAGACAACCACTCCAAATGCTCCCTTCTGGAACTCCCTTCTGGAATTTCACTCTGACCAGAGTCCACAGTTGGGATTACTTAGTGTCATAAAAGCTGAAAAGAAATAAGAAAAGAAAAAAGAAAAGAAAAAAGAAAAGGAAAAGAAAATGGAAAGAAAATGAAAAGAAAAGAAAAGAAAAGAAAAGAAAAGAAAAGAAAAGAAAAGAAAAGAAAAGAAAAGAAAAGAAAAGAAAAGAAAAGAAAAGAAAAGAAAAGAAAAAGAGAGAATGCCAACAAAAAAAACAAACAAAAAACCAACAAAAAATATAAAAAACCAAAACAAAACAAAAAAACACAACAAAAAACAACAACAACAAAAAAAAACAAAAACAAACAAAAAACCAAAACAAACAAAAAACCCAAAAAACAAACACAAACCTCCAACAAGTAAAACAAAACACAAACAAACAAACAAACAAAACCAAACACTTTTCTCTTTGGATTCATTCCAAGCTGAACAATTTCTGCAAGGACAATTGTGGATCACCGGAGGGCTACTCTCACCACTGACACATCAGCCCTGGTGATGACGTGCAGAGGCTGGTTGGAGCTTCCTGATAAAATGGTGCACAGCTGAAGAAGCAGCATCAGAGGTTTTTCAGATGGAGTGTTAGATATCATGACATAAGCCACAGGAGTATTGCAGGAGCAGATTGCAATGCAGTTCCTCTACAGTGACATCCACAAGGCTCTTTTACCCTGTCATTCTTCCTTCATACTGAATATGATGAAGCCTTTTAATTTCTCATTCTCCACATTATTTGTGTTCATTGTTTAAAATTGGTCACCCAGAACCAGCTTATTTATAAAAACTGATTCATCACATCAATTTAGCAGTTGGCTTGTTTATGAGGTTTGTCTGTCATTTACAACATAGCAAATTAAACTTGGCATAGTGAGTAAAGTCAGATTGTTACTATTCCAATTATTAATTGCACTGCACTTGCAATTTTCATACTGTCAAAATATATATTCCAGTTTGCAATCAGTTTAACAGCTTTTGTTTACTCCATCATATCAAGTTTCCTCTTAATTTTAAAGAATGTGTATGTTTCATAATCTGAAGACTATAATTTCATGATAGGGTTACAACTACGATGCTGATAACCCTTTTCAAGTGAGTGTTTAATTATTTGGCACAGATTGAACCAAGTGTTCTGGAAGAAAAAGAGGATAGAGAATACAATATCACTCTCTTTTTTTTTTTTTTTGGTGTCATTGTGGACTTCAATTACTTATTCTGACCTGGATTTTCAGAGTCCTCTAGAGATGCAAAATATGCCTGCTCACATACAGCCTGGATATTCTATATACAGAAAGATAAATTTAATCCTATAACCAGTTTCACACACAAGTACACTTCCTATATATCTGCAGTTACTAATATCTAATCACATCACCCTTAATCGACTTAGAAAATTACTTATCTTCTCATGTTGCCTGTGCAAGCATAAGAAAAGAAAGTTATAAATGTCCCTTACCCCAGTAGTTTGGACACATAATATGCACTTCCCATCTATCTTCCCGTGTTGTTTTCCAGTTCAATATGAAATATAACTCTTTTACTTATAGAGACAATATAATTTTCATAAAAATATCATGCAAAAGAAAAGTATTAGGGATATTTAATGAAGACCTATCCTTAAAACATGAATAAAATTGGACAGACTATGAAAAATTAGGTGAAAAAAAGAAAATATTTCAGTCAATACAATATAAAATCAATCTAATGGAGCAGAATAAATTAGGATAGGAGCTTGATTGTTATTGTTTAATTCTAGAATAGAAGATGCTGATGGAGAATCCTATGTTTCTCAATGATAATTGGATTTTATTCAGCCATTATTACCTGTTTAAACAAATAATTTTGAAAATCGCATGTTAGTCACACTACTAAAAATCAAATTATTCAGACATATAATTTCGATAACTGAGCTATGAAACTTCTGAATGGAGAACTTATCACTTAAGGATGTGTTTGTTTGTCATTTGGCTAAATCAGACCCAGACAATGTAAGTATCACCAGCTGGGAAGTATTACTACAACGAAAATAAACCTAAAAGCCTTCAGAGAAGTACATTTGAGTATACACTGGTCTGCATTGCTACTTACATACTCAAATAAAACCTGTGGAACTAAATATCTCTATAGGGTCATCTTGAAAATTGTAAAAGCATGGAGAAACCTTCACTGAAGGAGTTCAACTTCTTTTGAAAGACAGTAGAAAGTTTCAGCCAAGTTTTATAATGGCTGAGTGAAACAGTCACAGTAATCGAATCTTTCTCCAGCATAAAAACCGGATGGCTTGTAACTCAGTACTGATGCATCAGGCCATATGTGCTGGATCATTAAAGGCAGTTAAAGTAAACAGATAAGCAGGAAATCTAGTCTGGCTTTACAAATCAACAGTGCAATCAGCTACTTTCACAAACTTAGTGAAGTGGCCCAGACCTCAGCAATCTGAGCAATGAAAAATGTTTATGCATTTTACTCATAAGTTATCCTTCACTGAATCCTTGAGACGTTATTTTTTGCTTGTAGGTTTGTGACTTCAAGAGAACAAGTATTCTCCCTCCATGATAATGATATTTTAAAGTATGTTCTTTAAAAAACTTTATATGTTAACAAGGAAATGGCAACCATTACTGAAACAAATAGGATAGTATGGACATGCAATACAAAAATCAAATGTAAAAGTACAGCCTGAATAAGGGGACAACCAAACTCTTCCTACTCTGGATTGAAACTTCTTCTAAGAGGATCAAGTATAGCCTGAGTTTGTCACTTCTGAAAATCCAGTTGTGTCTGCTCTACAAGACTGGTCTGCAGCTTGAACGTGACATGGTTGGGAAAGAGCCGGAATCTGGCAGTAGAGGAAGGAGGTCCTCCCTGTGTCCAGATCCTCAGCTCTTTTAGTCTTAAATGCTGATCCTGCATGCAAAGGTTTCTTAGGAGAGCTGAGGTACACAACAGTCCTTACAGACTGATCCAAAGCCACAGAACCACAGATATCAACCTGAAAAGCTGAAGAGCTTGGTGAAAAAAATATGTTTCCAAAAAAACAAAACAAAAAAACCCCAGTTTTCATCAACTTAGAATTTTGAAGCTTGGTGGAAAAAATTCACCTCAACTTCATTTCAGGACCCATCCTCTTTCTAAAACAGCTTCAGAAGGAATGTCCTGATTTTCTTCTCTGCAGCCACTAAAAAAATCCTCAGAACCTGAAATATTGTTCTTATTTCAGATCATATCTGCAGTGACAGCTCATAAATATCTTTTACCAAATGACTAAGCAGAGGTTTATATTTTATTACAGCATAGGATATTCATGGAAATCAAGAAATATCAGTATTCCAGGTTTTAGTGATTTTTAAAGGATATTAATGGAAGAAAAAATACTAAGGGAAGAAGCACTATTTTTACCTAATTTAAGATATGTTCAGGCAGATAACATATCTAGGTGATTGTTACCCAGAATGCAGTCTTGTTCAAATGGTGTGCTGAAAACAGAACAAAATCACAGAATGATAGAATCACAGAATATTCTGAGTCAAAAGGGAAGGGATTCACAAGGATCACCAAGTCCAGCTCTTAAGTGAATGGCCCATACAGGGATCAAACCCACCATCTTGGTGCTATTAGCATCATGCTTCAACCAGCTGAGCTAATCTGAGCCAAACAAACACATTTTGAGGAAGAAACAGGAACCAAGCTGGTTATCTGTAAGGCAGATGTTGTATATTGGTATTTTTAACTGATCGTTATTTATTTTGCCTGGAAGAAAGCCTGCTATTTTCATATGGCGTGTTGGGGTATTTTAAACAGTTTTATGCCACTGGGTAGTATCTACTGGTGAAATGGAGTCAGAAGAGCTGTTTGTGTAATTGCATTTTAGTGAAGCAGTTAAATCCTCTCCCTCAGCACTTGCTTGCTCTCCCACCCACATACTCTTATTCGTATGCAGTGTCTTGTCTCTTGCTGTCTGGTCTGTGAATTATGTGTCTGCCTTTAAATTTTCTGCCAGTGTTTGTTCATCACTGGTTGGTCATTTTTCACCTCCTGAGATACAGAGTCATCACAGTTCCCAGTTGTACTTCCATGATAGAAAATGAAAAGTATGTCCCTTTACTTCAATATTTAACCCTGTTTGTGTTAAAAAGGCTGAAGACTACTCTGATCACAACGTGGTTTTGTTTGTTTTATTGTTTTGGTTTTTGGTTTTGTGTTTTTGTTTGGTTTGTTTGTTTGGGGTTTTTGGTGTGTTTTGTTTTTTTTGGTTTTCTTTTTTTTTGTTTTTTTTTTTTTTTTCCCTAACTGAGATCAATCTAAAGCTAAAAGTTTAGGTAATAATTCCTCAGTATTTTGTTACTAAAGTTACTGGAGTCAGAAGTAGTCTTGGCATCTGCTCACAAAATACTGGGTCATAATAGATGACTGTGAGGTTAAGTCAGCTCTTCCTAATTGTGGTACACAGCTGGCCAAGTGGGGGAAAGACAAATTAAATGGAGATGCACACGAGTGTGTGTGAATCAGGGAACACTGCAGGGCAGCAAATAATTTCCTGGGAGCAGCAAGAGGCACTTAATCAGAGGGACCATGTGAGTGGCAGGAATTACTTGCTCCCTTAGCTGGGAGATACTGGGGCACCTGGCTGCAATAACCACTCCCTATTCTCTCCCATGCAGTGCAAAGAATCAGATACTGGTGGAATGACTGTCCTCCCGGTGTTGCTGCCAAAAACACTTCAATGGCATGTATAAACAGAGGAGAAAATACCAACAGGTTGCTTTACAGACTGAATTACTTGCACAAAAATATACATGCATTTTAATGAAAATTCTGTTCACAGAACAGAGTGCTCAAGAAATTGAAATGCCTATGGGATGTTCCATAGCATATCTTAAGGGGATTCCTCTAGTTATTGCAACTTTTATTAATAAATTAATTGCTGACAAATTTATCACACATTGTGTGCACAGATCTTCAATCATCTTTGATCAACCTTTCTTGAAAGCATTTTGTTCTTGACAATATCAGAAAAGCCCCTAGGGGTGCCAATAATAACAATACTCATGCAAATTCCTTGACCCTAACTGAAAGTCAACAGTAAAAAAGACAAGTTAACATTTTGCTAGTAAAACACAAGTATTGCTTACAAAAGAGAAAACAGACTTAAATAATTATTCATTTATGAAATACTGAATCATGGAACCAAGTAAGCCAGAAACCTTGCTGGGATATGTTTCCCACCCTGTTTTCTCCAGTAGGCTTTGAGGTAGTGATAGAAAAGAGTACATTCTCCAAATCATCAACTGTTTGGAAACAGCTGCTAGAAAAAGATTTATCACATAAGAACAAACCCATCTCTGCTTAGGAATTCCATGGATTCTGTGCTCATGTCAGGGGCATTGAAACTAGATGGAACTTTAAGGTCCTTTCCAACCCTAATCATTGTATGATTCTGTGAAATTACAGTTCGCTAGATCTCTTCCTGTAGCAAACTCTTGCAGTCTGACACAGGGAGGGCTCTGGTTTCAGAAGCACAAGGCTGTCTGACCTGACCACAGGGTCCAGTCAAACCTCAGGGGCAGCAACCACACCAGGACACAGCTCTGGGGAAGAAAACAACCTTGTTGCCCATCCAGGGCAGTAGCAGCCAGCAAACATGGGAGGAGCTGAGCTTATAAGAGGCATAATTACGTGGCTAAGTACCACAGTGGAGTTCCCCCTCCTCAGAGAGCTACAGGTTTTAGTAGGGCACATGCTGGAAGTCATGGCTCCTTGTTTCCAGCAGGAACTCAAGGAAGGATGGCACCTCTAGCAAGGTCGGGGGAATTACAGGTAGGACAACACTTCTGAAATACCTGCAGTTAAATCTTACTTCTATGGCACAAAAAAACCCAAGTTTGTTTCTCAGGAGAGCTTTGGGAATAACCAGTGTATTTGCTGCTGGAAAGTATAAACGGCAACATATTCCCAACTGTGGTAAACATTTCTGAAATGGTTGTGCTGCTAGCCATGGTTTATGACCTCTGTATATTCTGTGCTGAAACTGCTTTTTCTTTCCTGAGAGTTAGAATTAGGGTGTGAATGTTAAGACGAAGACTGTCTGGTCAGAATTAAAGCCATATGCAAACAGCATTGTAGAAATGAATATGCAAAATTTCATAATCTTGTCCTTTACTGCAGTGTGAAGCAGTTAAGTATTCATCTCAATGCTTGTGAACTTGAAAATGTACTGGAAGCTCAACTGAATAAAACAACTGTTGTAGAGCATGGGACAGGATCCTGTATTGCTTTTGAGTGTAGCTGTGTAGCTAGATAATGCTGATGGTGGAGATCCCTTTTTATAGAACCAAAACAAAAGGTTGAGAGCAAACTGTGAACAAGATACCTTGGCTTTTGTGTAACTGTCCTCTGATGCAGACACTCTTCTGACCAAACACTCATACAACTGTATGGAGAGCAGAGTGTCCTAAAAAAGGCATGCTTCTGGCAAGAAGACTCACCTGAAAACATATGAATCTTGGGGTGTACAGAGCAAAAGTCTAGACAAAGATGGGAATTTTAATATAGTTTGAAAGGTTCAGAGGGGACACATGCTTCCTCTCCCATTCAGGATCTAGAACCATCTGCCATAGTCAGTAAAAGGCCTTAATTTTTCACCGTCCAGCCCTCTGGAATGTAGATAGGGCACCTATAAATGATTGTGTTTACATTCTGTGACATCAATAAAAAAATATGTTTCATTCTGGTAATCTGTGTTAAGTACTTGAGAACAACATCATAAAATCATAAAATTTGAGAAGTTCTCTTCCCGTGATACAAGAGTTTTCCTGGGTGCTGAAGGATGTTTAGGAGACGCCTTTTGCATGAGTACTCCATTGCCAACCATCATCCTCTGCCATCTGCAATTTTGGAGGATATGATGAAGTTCCACTGCCCTTGAAGAGAATTAAAAAATAAGCTGTTTTTCTCTAGCTATGGACACTGAAACAACTGAAACCACATGGTTCTCTAATGCAAGACCCAATTTCTATAATGAACATCTGGGGGAAAAAAAAAAGTCCAAAACCTTTCATCACCCTGAATATATTATAGAATAAACAAACCTATTTTATTTCACACTTATGATTTTGACTTCACAAACATCACAGATTCAAAAAGTGGAGCAGCTAGGCAAATAAAAAGGAAAAAGAAATCACAGAAAATAAAGGTGATGGAAGGTTCAATTGTGCAAAAATCTGGCGAAGCATGAAAACAAGCCCTTTCCTGCCCCAGAAGGTTGATCCCTGGTGCCTGGGTTTATATACCAGTGGTGACTTTTACAGCTTTGCAAGGCATGCTAATGTAGTGAGCCCTTGCCTCTCCCTCCAGTCTGCAGCAAGAGGGACAGTCATGGTAAGGAAGTAGCGCAGTTCTGGAGGCAACAGTGTTGCCATAGCATGGAAACACTCACCTCTACAGGGATGCCTCTGCCAGCCAGCTCCACCTTGAAGGGTTCCCCTGTGCCTCCACATCAGTTCCCACTGCGGCGGGAAGACTGTCAAAAGCTTTTCTGTGGGCAGCTAACAGGGTTTGTTACCTTTAGGAGGTGAGCAAGGGGCAAAAGTTATCCTGTGTGAATAAGGCATGATTTCAGGTAAATCTCTCTATATGCTGCTGAGTAAACAACCTGGCTTACGCTGCACAATTGCTTCCTATCTCCCTGTGAAATGACTGTGGCAGTCCACTGGCACAGTGATCAAAAGTCTTTGCCAATGCATGACAGATAAGACAAATATGAAAGCGATTACATTTAATTCCGTGGTCGCTGCCAGTGATCCAGGGTGAAAGACTACGTGTGTGAGCATGCACATGCATATCCTCCATGCTACGAGGAGCAGTCAGGATCTAGTATTGCCAGAAATTGTTTGGTTTGTTTTTTTGTTTTTTTTTTTTTTTTTTTTTTTTTTTTTTTTTTCTGTTGTCTTTCAGAACAAAAGCTCCAGAAAGGAGAAGACATTGAAGCATAATTCAATCGAGGGATGCAATTACATGCTTCCACTTCCCCCCTCCCCCCGGTCCAAGTCGGGAGCTTTCTATCAGGATTTAGAAGTGCTATAACTTATGCCAAAATCAACAGCATACAGTTGTGGACACGCACCTCTGAAAAGTAAAAGAAGCCCTTGTTCCCAAGGCAGTTCCTGTGACCAAAATTCAAAATAGAATTGTGAAAAAGGAATTGTACAAACTCAGACAAACCAGACTTTTAAATGGTCTATTTTTATTATGCAAAATTACAAGGTTAAAATCAAGGATTTAATAGGTTAGTTTTCAGTAATTAGGCAAACCCTTTCTCAGGTAAAAACAGAACATGCTGAACAAATTATTAGTGCAAATGCCATGTGTGTAACATTCTTTTATCTTTTAATCTTTTTCATATAAATTAACTTTAATAATTTTTTTTTTTTTTTTTAAAGTGCATCAGAGGTCATGAATAAAATAACGTGAAACTATCTTTCAATTTTCATCTTTCAACTGCTCTCAAAAAGAGTAGAAAAAAACTCTCTTGCTCAACATTTAATTAAAATGTGACTAGTATTTAAGAACACAAACAGGAAAATACCTGTATAGATGAAAATCCCACAAGTTATTATAACTTATCTCTGATTTAACAGATATAAAACAGTGGAGCATAAGATTAACTTCATGCTGATAAATCAGCACGTGTCACACAGGTTATTACACATTCTGCTACTACAGTTAAGTAAACCTTCACTTGAAACAAATTATGCGCTACATTATTTAAAAAAAAAAAAACTATGNTAAAACTGAATTGAATTTTGCATGAATTATCAGGACTTCACTTAATCTTTCAATCTCTGCAAAAATAATTTCAGCCTGCAAACATCAGTCCCACAAACAAGAACTTCCAGGAGAGATTCATGTCAGGAATTCAGTTGATCCATTATTTGTTTTTATTTCATCGGAACAATTTTTCTAATTTGCAGTAAGCATCTAAAAGAGAGATACATATTTCCAAATAAACAGATGAAGCAATTTTATATATCTTTACCACCTATCTCCTTTAGTTAAATGCATCAGTAAAGGTTACTTTCTAGCTTTAGATTGTTTTCTCTAATCATTAACAAATGCCATCTTATGTAAGACTTTTCACTAAATGTGTACTTTAGAGTTCCCTAGGGAATGTTTATTGCAAAATATATTTTAAACCATGCTTATTCACATGCACATCAATGAATGACCAAAAAAGAATATTCAACTTCAGTTATCATTATCTTTTTTAACTTTTGCCTATTAGTCCCCTTTTATTCCTGAATATATTAAAGCAATGTCTTGAGGCACTATTTATACATTCCAAAACATTATGTATTTCCTTATCTCCTTTTAGATGAAAGCTTGTTTTCCTTATTCTTTCAATATTCCATGGAGAATATTCTACATTACTGAATTGTTCAATTAAAATTTTCAGATGTCTTATGTTCAGTGTTATTACCTGTATTCAGTTTTCACATACTATTGTACCATGAAGACAAACTCCAATAACTTTGGAAAGCTTCCAGCTGTATTAACACCATTGGCATGTTTTGAAGTCCCATTTGTTATCACAATGATCATTACTAGTTTGTCCCTTTCCTGGTGAAATTCATGGAAGGAGCCCAGATTCCTTTGTTCTTATTCACAGAATAAAGAGAGGGGTTTCCTCTAGCAGATCAAAGAATGTTTATGAGGAGTTCACAGTTGTAGTGTACAGACAAGATATTAAACTCCCTTTTATCCTTACTTTCTGTGATTTAGCATTGATTTTATGTAGGTATGCCTATACACATTCATAAATAATATATACTGATATTTCTTGGTATTTGGTTATTACTGTCATATAAAGAAGATAGATTCTTTTATTACTTCAGATCCTGACATTCTCTTATTTCACATAACCATATACCTCTGTATGCAACACAAATGTTTGTTATTAGCTTTGTTTCCCTGGAAGGAAAACTGAGAAAATGATTTTGTAATAATTCAGCTATTTTTACACAGTAACAATGTTTTTTCCTTGCCAAATAATTTGCTTGTGGTAAGCTAACCATATAGGCTCTGAACTGTCATTTCCTAAAGTCTAACTGTTAAAAAGCATTGAACTTACACCGTCCCCAGGCACCATTATGAAATCTCTCTGCAACAGAGATTTATTTTCTCTAGGTAACACAGAGCTTTAGCTACCTATGCTCCATGCAAATTCATATGACCACAGCATTAAATACGGAAACACATCTTATTCTAGCAGTGAGATACAGTGGTGGCTGTGATGTAAAGACTCCATGCAGTAATAGTATGAAGAGATAAATCTCAAGATTTACATTGCAGTTATATTATACTGGCCTTTCACAATACACCAATAAATTGCAGCAGGTATTTTAATGGAGGTTCAATCACACTAACTTGAGAATAAGGACAACAATAAATATTTGTCCATAAATGTTCTTGCCCTGATCTGGATTAAAACTTCTACAGTTAACAGTTCATCAGAACTGTATTAGCCGTCAGTCCTTGCCACAGTCTTAACCAGAGTCCATTATGAACAAGTGTAATTCAAAGATTCTTCAAATTAATTGTCTGGTTCTGTAAATTCAGCCGACACCTAACCAGATGACATTCTGGAGCCCTCTGAACAACTATCAACATGTTTAGCAAGCCTGTGCAGAGCTGGTTCAGGCAGTCTTGTTTCTGTTCAGCCCAAGCTTTAACTACCATTTGATCTGGTGTGATTGCTAGTGTGCCATGCAAATCATGATGAACTGTACCCATCATATAGATAACCGGTGAATCAAAGTTTGCCCAACACTATCTACACCCAGCACCACTGAAGGAACCTAAGTCATTTTATACTCAGTATAAAATATTTGGTGGCAGGGATAACAGACTTTGGTTCCACAATATTTCACTGCACTGGAAATTCTTAAGTACAACTCATAGCCTATCCTGAGAAGCCTACACACATGGAAGAACAAATTACAATACCCCTTACCAACCTGAAGCCTTCCATTCACCTTACAAAATGACCGAGCTCCCCCATTATACAAACTGGATTTTAGTTCTGCTACACGACTGGTGATAAACAAAATGCTTTTGTTGCAGACTGACCTCTGAAAGCTACAATGAACTCTGTACACTGGCTATGTCCGATGACTTTAAAGAGCAAAGTGCATGGCAAAGGCTCCAAAGGACTTGTTCAAGGCCCTGCTTGCTGGTTGCCATCACCTGAGGATACTATCCAGCCATCAGGACATTAGCACTTCAAGCACTCTGCAATATTCAGCTGCCACATTCTCAGCCTCTGACTCCTCTTTGGTATCTGCCTAAACTGTTTCCTCTGGAATTACATGGACTGGTGGTGCCCAGGCTCCTGCAGTAGCAGCTCCCCAGTTGCTCGTGACCAGAAGCAACATAGGGTTAGTCAGGAGATCCACCCTGATCTCACTTCAGAAGAAGGGACAGTGAGTCTTACCTACCCTGGCCCCAACCTGACAGCATGAAGAAATCGCAATATGTGAACTAGAGCAAGCTCCCAGTTCCTGGATGTATGACACTTGAAGTGCTCTACAGACATCAGAATGATCTGTACCAAAACACCTAAATTATTTGGCTAAACTTATTTTTAACTCTACACTTCATTTTCACAGTAGAATGCACTGTTTAGTTAGATTTCAGAGTCAGTGTGGAAGAGCTAGGTTATCTTCCTTCCTTATATTCTCTTCATTTTCCACTGTGCTGGGTATTTAGGCATTGCAATCCCATTTTTGTAATGATTCAGCTCTTTTACTTGGAACTTGCATCTTCTTATGTAGCAACGTTCTTTTCCTTTCAGTTTTGCACGAGCTTCATTTGAATTCCATTGAATGAGAGCCCTGCATAACACAAATGAAGTCACATTCTAATTAATTATTCTTATAATAATTACTTTATGCAGCCATGGGGGTTTGGCTGGCTTTATAAGGGAAGTTTAAACAAACCAAAAAAGCAAATCTATAGCAATATAATCTACTGTAAGGAAAAGCAACAGAGACAAGCTGCTGCACCTACTCTGGAAGTTTTCTCTCATTGCATAAAGTCAGTATGTCTTCTTTATATGACACATATTTTCTTTTCCTCTTAATAAGTACCATGCTGGATTAATCACCTATCACACAGCACAATCATTTGTTTTACACAGTGAGTTGCTTAGCACTGTTGTCTGTACAGTGATTACACCTAGATCCATCAGAGGTTTCTAATTTTCACTCCTTGGTTTAGTAAATATTGATTATCTATAACTATTTTTGTTACCCAGATATGCACTGGGAACCAGAAAACCTTTTTGCATAAGCAAATGAATAAGAGGTAGCCTTGCAATATAGAGCAGACATGGAGATTTATCTAGTATAATAAAGAGAATATGAAAGTTGGGATTATGTGCACAGTGAGAAAAACAAATATTGAAAAAAAGCAATAAATAATTTAAACTGAAAGATTATTTTGAAACACTAACAGACAGTTTATTTGATTAGACTAAGTGCTGTAGAGTATTTTATAGTTTCTGTAAATGAGATGTTCTGTGTAAGTACATTTTTAGACTTAGAGAAACAGCAGCCCTGCAGTTCCATTTCACTCACTGGGTTAACAAATTACTTAAACATCCTCCTTCACTACCTTTGACAGTAGAGTAGGATAACTTTCTGTCTGGCAGGAAAAAAACCCTTTCTTTCCCCATGGATTTGTTGTTTCATAAAGGTCAGCACAGCCTCTGCTTTGCCTTCATCATTTAAAAAATGAATTCAGTAAGTATACCAGTATATTCACTAATCCTTGAGTTCCCAGGGCATTTTTTGCCCTTCTTTTTTAACAAATTAAAAAGAAAAGAAGAAAAATTAAAGAAATATATTTCTCATTGAAAAAGTTTGCTTTATTATTTTGTAATATTTATAGAACACCTATCTTCAAAAAAAAAAATAAAATATTGGTACTTGGCAAGTATTTCTTCCATTGACAGACAGAGAGTTATTTTTACCTAACAATTAAGGCACTCGCTAAGATGCTTCCTCAAAGATATTTCTTGTCATACAACTATTTTGTTTTATGACTGCTGACATAAAAAATAAATGTACTGCACTGACTCTTAAGGGACGTTTGTTACAAAACAATCTGGCTGAACAAAAATCCAAGTGCAGTTTCAATTTCTGGGCATTGGATGATTTAAATGCATTTTGGTGCTATAAAATCTTCCAGTTGTTCACATTAATGGCTAATTATAAGCTGATTTTAAGTTTTGCCACACATTATTTTGTGTCTGATCTTACTAGTAACGCATTTTGTATTTTTAAGAATTAGTCATAATTCATACAGTGTGCAAATCCAACAAAGAAACTGAAATTATAACCTCGCTCAGTGTAATTTGAGGAGATGCTGTGAGCAAATACGAATATTATTCTCTATATGTAATATTCCCTTTGTTTGCATTATCCTCAAGAGTATCATGCTTCAATAGTTGGCTGCTTCTAGCAGACAAAAGGGCAAAGGGGTGGAGAGACTAGCAGCAATGTATATTTTGAGAAGCCTTTGAACAAAAAACCGCTTTTTGGCCTTGGCAAAACCAAAGTCACCAAATTTAGTCTCTGATTATGATTCAGTCAATTTTACATGTATCAAGTGACATTTTCAAGAGTCAAACAAACAAGATACTGACTAGTGCTTCACCCTCTTCCCACAGCCCCCATTACAAGTAAGCACAAGTAAGAGGAGGACACACTAATAATTCCACCCTGGAGTGTGATGCCTTGAGTGTTTGTTCATCTACACATATCCAAACCCTGTCATAAGTAAATAAAACCAATACATTACAATCCAGAACATGTCCCCTGCCTTAAGTGAAAATTTTTCATTCATTATTTTAAACCAGCATTTAATGCTCCTCAGCACTGGCAGCTGGATCCATCAGACATCGTGCTCAGGCCAATAAGACCAACTGAACACACAAGTGAAGCCACTGTGGATCCCAGTGGTGAGGTTGCCGAGTCTCTCTCACTGGAGGTATTCAAGAACCATCTGGACTCAATCCTGTGCCATGTGTTCTAAGATGACCCTGCTTGGGCAAGGAGGTTGTACCAGATGATTCACTTTGGTTCCTTCCAACCTGATCCATTCAGTGATATTGTGATTCTGCAGTCATGGGGTTTTGCCTTTCAAGTGAAGGATAAGCATTGTACTTTCTCTTATACACATATACATGCCAAATCCTGAAAGTCTTCCACATCATGCCTGAAGAAGGGTGGTTTTTGATTTGTAATATTCAATTATGCAATAAACCACAGTTTTCACTGCAAAAATGAGACTGTTCTTGCTTAATATCATTCACTCGAAAACAATGCTATTTTTATACTTCATTCATTTAAAAGTTTTCTACAACTACTCCTTTTCTTTATATACCTATAACTTTTCCTACTTGCAGACCTCTGCCTTACATTTTGGACACTTGTGACCTAGGAATCTCTCTGAAAAAGTGCCTTCACAGGCCTCCTCAGTGTACACCCTTCCTCAGTTAGCTCCACATTTCCAGTTTAAGCTTCATGTATTCAACCAGCAGTTCCAGCTGACCTCCTTAAGGGACACTTACTTGCCAAAGAACATTTTTTTAGTGGTAGAATTTTTAAGTATCACTGACTCTTTTCTCAGACCAGTTAATTTTTATTGCAGTCAATTACAAAACTCCAGGCTGTTTTGAAAACCATTACCATCCACTGCTGGTTTTTTAATTCTGTTTGGGGGTTTTTTT